>QVOA01000194.1:0-58704 GCA_014825685.1 Pseudomyrmex cubaensis
GTAGAGAACTACAGAATAGGAAGTTGTTTGTCAAAGCTAACAATTTGAAAAACGAAAGCGTCAAAATATTGTAATAAAGTTGAAAACAGTTAATTAAACATATGTGTTTATGAAAAACAGAGATATCTAGTTTGCTATCTTTTTTTTTACTTAAAATTTAATCTTACAATTTAATCGTGTAAGATATTTATGTAATTTTGTATTATATCATCGATTATGGCGATAGCATTAGATAGAAGTAATTTTAACCGTGTGTTTTTTCTCCGACTTTTTTCTTTTTGCAATCTATTCTGAATCTCAAAAGTTAGTACAAAATTTTGTGTTGTTTTTAGCGAATAGCTGAATATATTGTAAGTAAACTGGAACTTTGTATTATGTCATAGATTATTCTAACCGCGTGAAAGTTGTTTGGTGTGTATATATTTCTTTATAGATTACATGTAGACCTGTATCAATAAGAATTTTACTGACATAATTATATATCTCAATTGTGTTTCGTCATTATAGAAAATATTTACTATTAAAAAACATTTACAAAAAAAAGTTAATTTTCAGAACTTTATATCAGTATGTCATCTGCAATTGAGCAATTTTTTTAACTACTTCTATAATGTCTTACATTTTTGCGCGATCACAAATTGTGTGTACTGTGTGTGATTGCATATTATAAGAATGAAAATCTCTCTTAGTCTCTTCTTCATGAATGTATGTATAGTATGATATGTATTACTTGTAACTCGATATTCGCGTGGCATTTAATAAAATTATTATTGTACTGATAAAAACGTGACATTTCATACGTTTAAGAAGACGTTAATGAATACCAGAAGGAAAAGTTGATAACATATACAGTACATCCAGTCACACGTAACGGTAAAACTAATGTTGGTGAAGGAAATATATCTGTGCGCACCGCTTCCGTGGTCGCTATAAGCCAGTGCGCTCATAAATTGAGTGCCGTTTAAGTGCATTACTGCAGCATAAAGAAGAGACATGCGGTATGCATATTTTAAGAATATTATAATATAGCGATAGAAGCAGTTACACTTTGTAAAGTACATAAATACACTTTTTATATGCAATTCTAATAATTTAATGTATCATCAAGAAACTTTCGTAAGTTTCACAGTTACTAACTATTTATTGAGATATGTACAAACTTGCTTATATAATTTAATTAAATTTTTTATTTTTAGTATATTAAATTAATTAAACAATTTTACAAAAAATTATCTATTTTTTATCAGAATTATTTACGATATTTAAACAATAATCTCGAAATATCTCTACTTTGTGAAACGTTTTAAAGTAGAAAATTAAGTATATTAACTGCAAGGCAAAAATTTGCAAAAGTGAATTGGCGACTATGGTTCGATATGTGAGAATGGCTCACGATTATTACGTATCTTGATTCTAATGCTGATCATATACTTACATGTATTTATGCGCCACGTGATTATGCAAGAGAAATTCCGCTTTCGACATTTCGAAATTGCTCCATATATTTAACACTATATTTAACGCACCTATTTTTAATTACCCAGTGAATTCAAGTATGCTTTAATTATGTAAATCTGATTAGGTGATAGTAGAACTTGAAAACTTGTATTAATTTACAATATATAAGAGAAATTGCGAATTAAGCATGTAAAAGTTAGAAACAAATAAAATAATTATCGCAATTCAAAATTTTAAACTCTTATATTCTAAAAATTAATATAAGTATGATAGATATATAGCAAATTCTAAAAAAAAAATAGAACTGTCAAAAGAATGTATATTTGTAAATATATTATATTTTATTTAAAAACATATGAGTATAAAAATCTATAAAAAATAGATAAAACTATAATATACATTTACATATACATATAACACTCTTTACACACAATTATTAGAAATTAAAAATATGCATTTATGTGCATATAAACGATGAATTTTTTAATTTTGCTTCGTTACACACAAATATTACGAGAAAAAATCGATTCTTGAACAGTATTTGCGCTCTTTCTTGACCTCGGTATGTCGAAATTTCCGGTTGCATACGGAAAACTCCACAGTAAGAATTTACTTTCTCAATTGCAGGTTTTGCATAGTGTTGAAGGCCGCGATAGAATGCGTTTACAAAACATCAGTTGAATAAAGGTGAAGTGTATAATAACTATATCATCACAATTTCAAGTTTTAATATAAAAATTTATGAAAAGTAAAAAATATAGACATATATTCGTCATGTATAGTATTTAATTTAGAAAAACACTTTATGCGGTGACTCGTATCGCATTAATTATCGCAGATATTTATTACTTAAATATGATATTAAATAAATCATTTTATCTTGTCTTTGCTCCACCAACTGAAACAAATAAAAAGCAATGACGAGCACTTAGCCAAACTAATCAATACTGATTCTCAGTAACTGGTCGCACTCCAGGTTGATTGTAGCCTGACTGCGGATTGTAACCTGGCTGCGGATTATAGTCCTGCTGTGGATTGTAGCCGGCGATGCGAGCCTGAGTGTACGCGCTGGCCTGAGTTTCGAAGGCACCACCTTGACCTTGATATTGAGCTTGCTGGATCGGTTGTTGCTGCTGTGGCGGGTCTACTCGATGCGGTACGTACGGTTTTTCCGGACGGTACACGATCTGATTAGCGGTGATATGGTGAGGTATCTCTGCTTGGTATCTTAGTAGCTCGAGCAAGTGAGACGGCAGGTTGGGTGAGTAGTTCGGTTGTTGCTCTGCAGGCGGCTGGGACACCCTGCGGTATTGCGGCTGCTGCGGACGCGCCTCTCGTCTGTTTCTGGAGTGACCGCGCGATTTCTGACGAGGTTCTGGAGCAGGAGCAGGACCGGGTGGCGGTTGCGGTACCAAGTTTCGGAGATGTTCCCGTACTTGTTCAGCTTGAGCTTGTATCGCCGCCTGCTCGTCAAACCTGTGAATTGGTCATAAATTAAAATTGCATATTTTAATTAATTCGTGTGGCACAATATAAAATATTATTTATAAAGTTTTTTATTTTTTCAAATATAGAATATAAAAAATTAATTAGATTAAAACAGTAATTAATAAAATCATAAACATCAAAGATATCAATGATATAATTAATTACACATGGTCTCTATTGTTTAATATACCTGTATGGTTCCGGAATGATGTTGATATACGGAATCTGCTGCTGGAACTGAAGCAGCTGTTGGATCTGTGGTGGTGCGTCACCGTAACGCTTGTAATTCGGTACGGGATCTACCGGTTGTTGCGGTTGTGCTTGCACTCGTTGTGGACGATGTGGACGATGTGCTCGCTGTCGAGGTGCGGCTTGCGGAACTGGTGCCGCAGCTTGCGCTGTGTATTGTGGTGCCGCTTGTGCCGGTTGACGATCATACGATCTCCAGTTTACTTTGTAACCTTTCAATATGTTTATGTTAAATTAATTTTATGCACGTCAAACACACAATTTGTGTGTGATAGAGTTTATGAAATAATTCTGGCAAAATAATACCGCTCGGATCGTTGTACTCAAGCGCTTTTGCGTTAACTTGATTGGCATTGTACGTTCCTTGATTGGCATCATATGCTCCTTGATTGGCATCGTACGCTCCCTGAATTATGGGCTGACTATGGACTGGCGGTTGTATATTGAACGTGGCCGCTCCACCATCGGAAGGGCCTTGAATCTGGAAGTTCGAGTGTCCATCCGTAGCTCCTTGAATTCTGAAATTGCTATTACCGTCGGTTGCTCCTTGAATGGTGAAGTCTCCGGCTCCACCTCCCTCTGAAAATCAAACGCGTATAATTATTATGACAGACATAAATAAATCTTTAATTGTATTTATCTTATCGTGTGTGATATATTTGAATTCAGA
Organism: Pseudomyrmex cubaensis; assembly: GCA_014825685.1. NCBI lineage: Eukaryota > Metazoa > Arthropoda > Insecta > Hymenoptera > Formicidae > Pseudomyrmex > Pseudomyrmex cubaensis. Next base: position 3,866 of record QVOA01000194.1, read on the forward strand.
CATATAAGTAACATTTTATTATTATATTTTTAAATTTGTTTATATTTTATTTATAATAACATACTCTATTATTTGTTATTTTGGCTTTATCGTTATAGAAAACCCTCATGTTGTCTCATATCGTTTACAAATATACTCGAAAAAAGCAATTTTTTATATCAATGGCAAGGTATAAATTGTTTCGTCATTTTTCTGTTCGCAAGCCGCATTGTTGATCGCTTATCTGCTCTTACCGCTCGCATCTGTGTACTCGATTCCTTTCTCTTCGCTGAACTTCAGACCCTGGGCTCGTCGGTGCCCGTCACTAGGTCCCTGAATTGAGAATTCAGCTAGGCACAAGGGAAGTGCCGCTAGCAGTAAAATCTACAACGTGTATAATTTATCGTTTAAAACAATTTTAATATAAAAGAGATTAGAATCTATTAATTGTATTATAAGTGTTTGTCGTGTTCTCAATGTTTAGAGCGCAATTTCACAACCAAAGAATCATTATCTAACGCACGTGATACTAAACCTGAATCTGTCTTTATGGTATGTTCTATGTTACATATATGGAAGCGTATCGAGCTACCGGCAGCGGGAAGCTGGAAGGGAAAGTGAGCGCATGAATCTTTAATTAGCCGGTAGTCGAAGTAATCGGGAAAGGTGAGTATGTTACCGCTTAACACTCGCGAAGCGCACTCGAGCTGCACCGCGGTCACATAACAAAAAAGCAAGAGTGCAATAAAAAGAAAAAAAACTAAATGTTAGTCGTAAGGCGTGAATGAGGAGATCGAAAATGCAGTTACATGGCGTTGCCTGCTAGAAAGTAAAGTATAAATTAATAGTCTAGACACGCCCGGCACAATTATTTGAAAAAAGTTCTTGCGGCTTGAATTCGTTCAAATATCTCGGACCGGTTATCACGAAATACCGCGCGACAAATTCTGCGTGAATTGTTGTTCTCGCGGAACGCGGAACGCGAGCGACATTTCGCAGGATACAAATTGCGACATGCATGCTGGTTATTGAAGTCTGCAAGTTTTCGTAGTAGAATAAAAAGATATAATAGAAAACCGTACAAGAGTTATATAAGAATACACGAAAAAAGTGATAAAGAAATCAATAACAAAAAGACAACCGCAAAATAAAATTCTATAATTGACTTGAACATAGATTATAAAATATATAAATTATAACATTAAATATATAAAATATATAAATTAATGCTGATTGCATTCGCGTTCTTATATATTTTTAATTAAGATATTGTTTTTAAAGAAAAAATAGAAGATCAACAAAACAAGCTACTTTTCATATTAGAATTAGAATTTGTAAGCTTGCGGTTGTAAAATTCTGCGGTTAATAATTGCATACCTCGCGTCAAATATTCCCGGTCGGTGACTGCGATAATTAAGTAGCATTCTTTCCAAATCGTTGCCCGCAATATTCCTATATAATTAAGCGCACGACATTTGTCATTTTCTTATGCACGCTCACTGCTCTTAAGTATCCAACGGAAAACAGTAGTCAATATCTCAAAACAAAAACAAGCTATTTCCTGCTTTCGAGGCTTGCGCGAATACAATCTCACTTTTATTGAAATAATTGGAACAGAGTTAAGGTAAAAATCTATAAATTAATTCTACAATAACGTATAATTTCTAGTAGTATCTCTAGAAGACAAGAAATTGAAAAAAGAGTAATACTAATTATGTGAAGCACTCATACATATACATGTAATGAATATCAAAAAAACATATTGAAATGCAATTAAGAACACAAAGTTTGAAGCATTATCCCATACTTTTTTTAAATTTTGAGAAGATTATCGAAGCACACGAGAGATTATTCACGAAATATATACAATGCAAAGATATACTTGTGTGATTGTTTTACAATGCGGGAAAATATTCAAGAAGAAAATAGCGTAAAGTAACAAATGCTCTGATCAGTTTTATATATACATATATGTATGTATAATCACGCATTAATTGTCATGTATACTTTATCGATTATACAACTTATATATCTCGTAAACTTAAACACATAATTAAGCACACGCGATTCGATTTTACCTACTTTGCCTACTTTGCTCGTCGAAAGGAAACGCGACAAGTTGTACGTAAATGCACTCTATATTTTCTGTTTTTTGATGTGACACTAAAACTCTTAATTAAGAAAATCACAAGACGGTGGTGAAAAAACTTACTTGCAATTTCATGCCGAGAAAGCTGGTCGTTTCGTTCGAGGGTGGAGTGTTTCTGAGGCGGGCGCGCGGTCACCAGAACAACTTTATAGGCGGCCACGTAAAAGGAACCTTCTAGCGACGGGGATGTGACTCGGTGAGAACCACCTCCATCCTACACCTCAGCTATCCTGCTGGCTGATATCACACAGTCAATGTCCTTTTTATAAAATACATTTAAATATTAAAAAAATTCTCTTGCGGTACTTATCATTTTGATGTTCTGTTTATATAATATTCTCATAATATAACGTTTTTAAATTATCTAATTAACTACTTTTTTATTTTATATTTTTTCCTTTATCCAGTATTCTTGATAATTTTTTTTTTTTTTTTTTTAATTTTAGTATACAAAATAAAATCTAAATCACTTTACATAAAACTCTTTTACTTTATGCTAAGAGCGCGCTCGCTTGCAAATGCAGCTCAAGTTTCGCTTGGTCAAGTTGACAAGCTTTCTTCGTGCAATATGCGAGGAAAGGCTGAGACATTCATCTTCTACGTGATGCATTACAATCGTGAAAAGTCTCGTAGTGCATCGGTGGAAAACGGCGAACTAACTGCGATGGAATGCAACACGACGTCAAGAGTTTCCCAGGCAGTTGCCATTCAAAGGTTACGGTGCGAAAACTGTGCGCATCCGCAATTAATTGCCAAGATTGAATTCAATTATTGTCTTGTTAAGTTACGTAAAGGCGCGTGTTATACTCCATTGCTTTTAAAATTTAAATATTAAAGATATTACGAAACTACACGAAGAAATACGAATCTCGGCAGAAATGTGAGAAATTCTTCTTTATTGCATTGTACATCTATTAAACAAGTGATTAAATAAAATAATTAAAGAAATAAGAGAAATTATTTCTTGATGTAACGTTGTATGTGATTTTTCATAAGAAATATATTATAAACTTATACCTATTATTCTCAATGCTTCGGATCTTCAGAATTACACATTTCCACTCTTGTAATGGGTTTGATAATAGAGCTCTGACTCTTCTCCGTATCATTAAACCAGTCAGATTTTATTGTTAATATCCTAGATTTCTACTTTAGATACGCAGTCATGAGAGAGAGCGTACTTCTCTTTTATTCAATTATTCGACTGCAAAGTTGCTCTTACTCACATACAAGTGGAAATGTCGTTACGTCATTTTCATAGTAGAAAGTTACACCGTGTGTCACATTACATCGAAGATAGATCGCCGATCTTTTATGAAATTATAAATTATCTCAAGACTTGTATCGACATATGAAACAATTCCTACGACACAATTTGAAGAAATGATACACATCGAATTTAAAACAGACAGTATTTATAGGATAATTCAGTTAGAAAATGCAAAGCCTTAGAAACCGTTTAGATTTCGTAGATAACTGCATTTAAAGAATATATAAATAGAGAAATAAAGACATTCGCAAATGTTTGATATGTGCGATTAAGAAAAAATAAAATAACTTTTTCTACTTAAATAAATAAATGTAACAATAGTACAAAAGAAACAGAAAACTGAAATAAAAAATATTGTGTATGTTTTTTATTTATATACTTATTTTTTTTCAAGCACAGATAAGAAATAAAAATGAAAGTTGCAGTTTGTAAAAAAACGTGACTATATTCACAGTTTTACGCCTCGACGGTGCATCGATACACGAAGCGTGAAGGCCACGAAAGTAGATCATAAGTCTTGTTTCCGGAGAAATGCTGGGTTTAATTTACATAAAATTTCAAAAACGATACACTTTTTTCGGATGCGTTACGCATTTTCTCGTCATGCATCGATGATAAAATCCACTTGATTACATTTTTAACGCTACAATTTTTTACGTTACACATTATTTATGCGATCGATAAGAAGTCTTCCAATCAAAATCGCGTAAATTTCTTCTAATAAGAGATTCACGTGTTACAATTTGTCGTGTATTTATATTTTTTTCTCTTTTCTTGTCGAATATTCATAATATATTTTGCAGTAATTTATAAAACTCCGCGTGTCTAATAAGAAACTTCTTACGATGTATCGTATCGACGATTCACTTTCTACTTCGTAAACTTTATATGTTTCAAACGTGCTCTTCTTGTAACATTAAATCATGACTCTCCTTGAGACAGAATATGACTTTCTAACATCACGAGAGGAGATCAGATATCTTTATTCACTAGAAAGCTAAAAACTGTCCCGACTTTCTATTTGCTCCAATATTGTGGGAGCCCGTAACTATTCTCATGTGTAATTAAGCAAATCACGCGTCGCGCAAACTTCCTGAAAGGTGTAAACTCATAATGACTCGACTGCTTTTTGTCGGATTTTCGCGTCTGACTCAGCTTTTTACGAGCTGAAGGTGTGCCGTCAGTTTCGCGAGCTGAAAATAATAAAAACGAAGATTGCGCAGAGACGGGGTGAATGACTTCCATGATACCAGAAGCGGAAATGATTTATTTCGTACAAAAAATTCTATTTCTTTGCGCTATGCTACCGTATAGAAATAAACATTCCATCTTACGTGCAACCATATCGTCGAATATAATTTTATAATTAAGTACGAATAAGATAGAAAACTGATCGAAAAGAAATCTACCAGGAAGAAACGATTAATGTCTTAAATAGGTGTTCATTAATTTTGCCTTAAATATTTGTTAGATCAATTTTTCATTCCATTTATTTTCTTCTATCGCAGACTTTCTTTCTAACAAACTATTCTATATTATTAGGTATATTTCTTTGCACGACTATATTTCTAACACTAAGTTTTTTCTAATCATTGTCGGTAAAATGTCTGTTTCCGCTTGTCAAAGAGGAAAAAATTGTAACGAGTCGCTGTCAAATACACTGTAGTGCAAGTCGTACATTACTAAAGTATCAACAAGCAATAATTTAATGCGCGGTTTACTTAAACAAAACTCTCGGTGCCGTTGAAAGACATTTCCATGAATGGAAATGGATTTCAACTCGAACCAGTTGTTTTTTCTTCGAAGAAAATTTATCGCGTAAATTAAAATATTAACTGATCGTAAATCGTAGGTTTTACAATTTAATTGTTTTCAATCATTGACGGTCCTCTTCGACTGGTTTCTCTTGCGAATATTTCGGTTCAATATTATCGTTTGTGTAGTAAACTTTGCTGCGATAATAATAAGGTCCCTTAACGTCGTCGGACAGCGGTTGGGGAATAAAGACGTCCTTTGGCGTGTACTGGATGCGATTTGCGGTAACGTCATACGGTATCTGTGCCTGATACTGCAGCAGTTGCTTGATCTCCGAAGGCATATTCTTGTCCAGATACAAAACTGGTGCTGGAGGTTCAGGTATAGCTGCTAAAGGCGACCTTGCGATCTGATAGATTGGTTGTTGTTGCTGTTGTTGTTGTTGTTGTTCGTAGTTATCTTTGTGGAGAATTCTGTCAGATACAGCTGCTAACGGCGACCTTGCGATCTGATAGATCGGTTGTTGTTGCTGTTGTTGCTGTTGTTGTTCGTAGTTATCTTTGTAGAGAATTCTATCAGATACAGCTGCTAAAGGCGACCTTGCGATCTGATAGATCGGTTGTTGTTGTTGCTGTTGTTGTTGTTGTTGTTCGTAGTTATCTTTGTAGAGAATTCTGTCTTGACGCTCGACTCTTCTGTCATTGTATTCGTATGCGGATTGAGCTGTCTGAGGATCGATTGACTGATACCTTTCGGAAGGTCGCAGGTAAGCAGAATAAGGAAGTTCAGAAGCGGCTGGAGCCGGTTGCTGTTGTTGCTGGTATTGTTCCGGCGCCACATAGTTTGTATTATATAGGAAGGACGAGGGATCGACGTAGGGTGCCTGAGGCTGGTAGGTTGTCTCAATTAGCTGTTTAATGTGAGTCGGCACCGATGAGTATGGCCTGTAGAATTGTTGAGGCGGGATCGGTTGGAGCTGTTGGACCTGTTGGGGTTGTGGCGCCGGAGTGCGATGCTGTTGCGGTGCCTCCTGCTGAGTTTGTCGAAGACGAAGAGACGAGCCGCCTTCGGCACGTTGTGATCGCCATTGAGTTTGGGGAGCGACATATCGCCAGTTGACCTTCGAGCCTGCAACGAACCGAGAGAAACGCTCTGTCACCGCCACCGAATTAATAACGCTTGTTGTTGATTATCAGTGTTTATGCAACGCCGACCTCAGACGGTGATTACAAAGCGATTGTTCTGTTGCAGATGTGAAAATCGAGACTCGCGTGACTTGATAGCAACAAAGTAACTGTTAATTGCGATGAATTGAAGCCAAGGTTCTCAAAGTACATTAAAAAAATAAGACTTGGAAAAAGAATAAGAAAAATATTCGTCTTACGATCAAGTTCGCTGTACTTGATTTGTCCCTGTGGTGCGCGAACGGGCCTTTCGACATTTTTCTTCTGCGCCCATGCGGTCGACGCCACCGCAATAAGAAGGATCTGCAAAAATTTATGATTTGTGACTTTAACAGGTGTTGTAAAATAATTAAAGTGGTACGTTTTATAATAAGTGTTGTAAAATAATTGTGTCCCAGCAAAAATTAACATATTCAAAAATTCTCATTCACATTAAGAAATAATTGAATATCAAAACTTTATTAACTTTGCCAAAATCATTCTTTAAGACTTGTGTTCATATCGAAATTATCGTCACTGATGATCAGCTGATAATTCAAAGCTGACGAACACAATCCACCCTTAACAATTACACATCGTCACTTAAAGTAAACTTTTTCTGAATGCACAAAACAATTGTGATTGCTATGTTAATGATAATGCAAACATGAATTAAATCCTGAAGCACTCACTGCTAGTTTCATGATGTAGAGAGAGATGTGCACAGATGGTCGCGTCGAGTTTACTCGAAGAAATCAGCCGGCGGAGTCGGCGTGGCTCTTCTATATAGTCGTCGTCGCCCCGTCTCGTAATTGGCGGCGCGGGTACGCGGGCCGGTGGCTACCTACTTTTAGAGTAATTCCGCTTCAGGTAAACTCCTTGGCAAGAACCCCCCTTCCACTTCCATCCCTCGAGGATATATTATCACTCATTGCAAAGAACGTGTCCCTCCGGCGTAATATCATGTTAAAATCGCTCTGAAATCAAGAATTTTAGAAACTATTTCTTGCGAGATTTTTCTTCTTATTTGCGACAGAATATTGAAAATATTTTTTTAGTTTTTTAAAGACTGAATCTCTTCTTTATCAGATTGCGAATGTATGTTGAGAAGTGTGTATTGTACAAAGGAATGAATTTTAAATAGGAAAGATCGAAATCGAGGGTTGCATTACATTGACGGCTACATGTTCCTCGAAACGATTTTTTAGGTTTCAGGAACTGTTGTGAAACTGTTAGGCTCTATGCGATTCTGAGGATTTTAACGAGGCTGTAATGTGGCGTAACAAGAAACATTGAGATGAGGTGTGTTTTAGCTAAATCCGCGTTTCAACACACGCTAAAGCGAACCGTTAGAGTCTGTGTGCACTTAAATTGTCCCAAATGAGGAATAACGAAGTTGAGAAAGAAAGTGTACGGTGCTGCAGCAGCAAATGTTCGTAATAATTATCATTGCAATCTAACGCAGTATGGGATTACTTGAGATTGTATCGAATAAAAAAGGAAACATAATGTCTTTCGTCAAATATATGTACATACATTCATGGTTTCTTATGTGAACAGTATAACGATTAAGTCGTTTAATTAAAGTGAGAATATATGATGTTACGGCAGTAAGGGAAAAGAGAAATAAATCAATAAACTATAAAAAGTACAGTAATAAAGCTAAATAAATTTTTGGAAATCGTGATTAAAAAATATTGTTGTAGAGGAAATTAATTGTTAGAGTTAAAATAATATGACAAATAAAAAAATATTTCTTTTTATTTGTGTTTTAAAACCAGAACTTGAACATAGAATAAACAAATTCTTGGCGCGAGAATCTAGCTCGGAATAAAGCGGATCTTCCTGGATGGTCGAGGTAAACTGGACCATTTCCAGCGGAGTGTCGTAAGCACTATGTGCGTTGCATATGAGTAAATTTACGACGTGCAAACGATCGGTAACGCTCTAAACACTATACCGATCTGCGTCATTAGCAAGTCATAGCGCTCCGTCAACCCGGACAAAATTAAGGGGTACAGAAAAAACGAAAGCGAAACAAAAAAATTTTCTTTAGCTCTCATATCTATAAATTTCGCAAAATATTGGATCGTGCCGACTTTATTGCAGCTTGGAAAGAAAACCGTTCGAATGACGAGATAATTGCAGCACATGACGCTTGCAAACTTGTAATGCGATGCAAATGCAACGCAACCGCTCGTGAGTAACGAACGTTTTCTTCCTTTACGCATTGACGCATTAAGTCAATTAAATTTCTGTAATTAGAATATCCTACTGTTGTTTTTTTACATGTCTATAAAACATTTTTTAATTTTTATTTATTAAATATATGTATATACATTAAATCTCTAATACGTAAATTATCTCTTGTATTTTAATCTTTATTTATCTTCTTAGAAGTTTAATGTTAAAAATATATCCGTATATTTTGCTCTTTTTATTTTAGAAATTAAATTTTTTATTCGACGGTCGGATTGCCAAAGAATCCTTCCGGGAAACAAGCAGTTCGAAACGACGATAATTTGTTATTGGCAGCTGAAGGAAAATCGTAATACCGAGAGTACATGCATAAAATTATGGAGACATTAGATGGATATCGGGCGGGAAAACGGCGTGAATGTAACTATGAAAATCTCATAAAGCGGCAGTTCTCAGCGGTCTTCGTTCTTTCTTTTCCCTTCCCGGCGCCAAATTGACGGCAATTTTCGAAGTTACGGTGAACGTGTTGCGACACGTGGACCCGAACGGGCATCGGCCTGCGCGCGGATATAGATGAGGAAAGCTCGCAGTCGCGATAAGATTCGAAAGGTACGATCGGTAAGAAAGACGAGAAAAAAGAAGGATCTGACAAGGAAGAAACGGCCGGAGAAAGTCAATTATTCCCAGACCGATCGACGGCGAAGACTTCGTCCGCGTCGTCTGACGCGGAGGAAACCAAGTTACATACTTCACGCACGCAAACGTTCGTATAGAAACGCCGCATTTTCTTCCTTCCGTTCCTTCGAACGATCCCTCGAATTTCTACAGAACGGATCTCGCGCGGAAAGTGATTTATGTGTTAGACGTCTGAAATCATACAGCGAGGAGTCATGCATGAGAGCGAGTTGAACACTTGCAATGAGATCGACGGGGAATCTTTCGTTTGGCGAATGACTAATACCGCATCCGTGCGAGAAATCACGTCTTTCAGAGTCGTCAATAAAAGTGAAACGAGATATTTTATCTTTAGTGCGCCCGTCGGGAAGTTTTATAATCACGCTGTACATTTGCTCTCTACGCACGATTGCGAGATGTAGAAATAATCGAGAGAAAAATGTCTGAGATAGCTTCGAGGCCGGGAGCAACGAGATCCGCCATACGCTTTCGCCATACCTGAAATCATTAAGGAAATCGGAAGCGTAATGTATGTGTGGTAATTAATATCTGTGCTCCGGGGCAATTACAATGCACACTCGGCTTGGTTTTCCTGAAGTTTTGTACCGCCTATTTCAATTTGGCAATAAGGTAATGAGTGCAAAACTCATTACCATGATTATAACTTGGCGGGTTCGCCAGGGAAATCGAAGATCTATGTATATAGCTATTACCGATGAGTGGGAAATCATTTTTCTCTAACGAGTAGTAGAGTCCCGATTGAATAAAAATCATTTCAAGGATCGACGCGTACGACGCCAGCCTCGAAGAATGTTCGAAACTTGCTGGACGCACAACCTCTCGCTACTATATATTCTTCCGATAATTCACTGGAAGTCGATAACAGTTCTGCAGCGATGTCGGTACCTATATAATCTACTGCAGTTTCAATCAGTTCGGTGTATATAATGTACCACTAATTCCTTCTGAACCAAAAAAAACCAGACCTAATGCACTATTGCAGTTACGGAAATAAACTGAAAGTTTTCGCAACAATCTTCCTTTTAAATCATGTTTATATTTTTTAGTTAAAAGACTTTATTTGAGTAAAAACAGTCAATCAAGTAAAATAAACGTAGATGAAGATTATATAAGTTTTTATTTATATTGAAAATTTAAATAATTTGTAGTTTTTTGTCATTACAAGATAAAATTAAATATATATATATATATATTGTAATCAGGTTTTACAAAGCGCGCGCAATTGCAACGAAAGTAAATTAAAATTTTTAAAACTTTTTCAATACTAGATATGTAAATGTTTTTCTCGTGAATTGCTCTAGAAGAAATGTTGAGCTATCACGGGGAAAGTGCAGGAGTAGGTTGCGCAAAAATTGCTCTTAGGGCGTGGTGGACCGATGCGATCTATCTATGACACGAGAGTTGCCATCAAGGCCTCTTTGCCTCGGTTGCCCTGAACCAACCCGTCGTATAAAACGCCCCTCTCGTTGACTCCCGAGAGTACTCTTGCGCTTCCCGCTGTCTAACAATCCATTATTTCTCTATCATGCACGCTGCATTTGTAAGTTCTTTGCAAGTAACTAAAATAAAATAATTTAGATAATATATATATATATAATTTTGTTTATTTAGTTTATTTTGTGGAGTATTATTATTGGTGCTTTTTGCCAAGCACCTTATTATCAATCGCCGCAGCAGGCAGCGATTTTGAGTGACGCTCGATATCTCGCGGGTGATGGCACGTTCGGCGCAGCCTATTCTCAAGAAGATGGAGTAGAATTTAAGGAAGAGAGCGACGTGGAAGGTAATCGACGTGGATCATATTCGTACATCGATCCAACTGGACAAAGACGCACTGTAACGTATACAGCAGGAAAAAACGGATTTCAGGTAAATGAAAATTGTTTTGTCAGAAATGTAAATTTTGATGAGTTTGACATACACATACAGTGATTTTAATTACAGAAGAAAAACTAAACTTATATAAATTATAAATTTACTTCCCGCTAGTTAGAATTATATTATAAAATTTATCTCTGCGTATAAAACTCGTAAAAAATGTACTCATTTTTTAACGTAATTCTCAATAGATGTTCTTAATAGATGTAAAATTATATAACAATTTATTTTTATCATGTCAAAGGCTACCGGAGATCACATTCCTACGGCACCACCGCAGGTGCCACCACAACCAGAATATATACCGCTATCACAGTATAATCCGCCGGATTATCAACCCCCGAGCTACGCGCCGCAACTCGCACAGCAATACCCGCGACGCTATCAACCGGAATACGAACCGCAATCTGTTTATCCGCCGCAGTCTCAGCCGCAATACCAGTATCGACCGCAATCGCGTTATCATCATCCCCCGGAACTAAATGCACTCTCGCACGCACCTCCGCAACCTGCAAGGCCGTACTATCAGCCGCGACCTGTGTTGCAACACAACGCGATACCGACACCAGCACCCCGCAATTTTTATCCGCCAGGAAAGCTCAGCTTCAATCGCACTCCCGATGGTTTCTCTTATACGTTCAGCAAAAGTTAAGTGACATGTGAATCAATGAAGCGAGAAATTTACAGTTAAAAATTTTTTATGTTGTTTTTAAAATATATTCTGAAATTATAATTGTTTTTTAAGCTTTATATTATATTTAATTTTATAGCTTTTTGCGCGTGTCCTTACAACATTTAAAACCAATCACATAAAATTTTCAAATAAGTTTTCTATCGTTTGTTTGTGCAACGCCCAGTATAAACTTGCATAGTAATTTTCCTGCACAAATGCGAGCACAATTACGTGCTTTATGGGGTTAGCGCACTTTCATTCGGTAACCTTTGCGTTCTGGTGTTGCAATTGAGAATCCCACGATACTAAAAGAAATGTGGGATACACTCAATGTATATATATTTCTTACGCAACATCAATGGAATTGTTTATTTTCTCACATACATCGATCTATCTTCTGATCGAACATGAGTAATGCAAATAACAAAGTCCCAAATATTTTATTTTGATTTTATAATAAATAATATACTGACTCATGTGTAAAATAATTGCCGATATTTGTTTTACAAAGACACACTGATTCTATTTTTTTTTTTTTTTTTTAATTTAATTAAAATTGGAAAGATTTATTTAAGCACAAATATTTGTGAATCATTATCAGACGTCGTTTCTCGCGTTTTGTTCCATGAAAAGCTGCGATTATCGGCAGAAAAAAAGAGATGGAGAAGCGATTAACTCATTATACTGGCTTTTAAATGATAATGCGAATGCATTACGTCGCGCACGCGAGGAGGCACGAGTCGAACAAGGGTGAAGAAATACAAATGCAACGAAGTCGATCCAGTCGAGCTAGACGTTATTATTGTCAGCCGTAACACGGGCGCGGCGCGTTCCGGCAAGGCAAACCGCCTATATCTGAACAGGAACTTAGCACAATCTTATAGGTGGGCAGAAAGAAATGCGTGCTATAATTCCACGTCACTCAAATTATGTGTCGCTCGAGAAAACGTTACAATACTTACGTTTCTCTTCGACGTCTACTAAATTCCACATGCGTATACAAATTAATATCTTTATTACTTATTTCTATCTACTTATTAATATCTAATATTGCACATGAAAGCAATAGACTCAATGTATATTTTTTGGTCGTGTTTTATTTATAAAGGTATATTGAGTATACATTTTGTTCATAATTATGGCAGTAATTAATATACAGATTCTGATTAGCTGCGTTGCGTTGACATCAACAGTATAAAAGTAGTCTAAAAAACAGCTGCTATATAGAGGCAGTGGCATCGAACGTTCACTCCTCGTAACAAAACAGACGAAAACTCAAAGAAACGTCGTCTTACCTAAAAGTCTAACTTACGTCAATGTTTTTTATTTTATGCCGATGTGCCTCCCTAACACGTAAATTCAAATGATGACGATGGTGTGAATAAGTCCCAGAGAAAAGGCACTATACGTCTATTCCTCAAAATTCTCAACGCACGAGAGAGCGTTGCATAGAAACAATTGCGTTTATTTGGACGCGTTCACTTTCTTGTACAAAATTTCTTTGAAAAAAAACCTTCAACTTATAAACGAACCAGCATACAATCGTCACACTTACGTAAATACGATAAGCTTATAAGCATCTTTTACTTTCACATGCTAGCTCAGATGTTTCTAGTGTTTTCTATCAAGCGCTACTAACGGCAGTTTTAATCGCGACCAATTAGTAGGCGAGAGTTAATTATTTGTCTTCTGCCAACATTGGTTGGCTTTGAAGAGGCATTTAATTTCAATTTGATTGCACTTTCGTCTCAATATACACACAACAAGACAATACGGTATGCATCATACGGACAAACATAATAAAAGTAAAAGATTAGCCCCACAACTTGCGCGCGGGACTAATAGCTAATATATAGTTTTATTGTATATGTTAAAAATACAAAAGTTTAGATAAAAGGTCGAAACGTTTCTATAATTGCTTGTCTCATGCTCACGGCAGTCTATGATCAGTCGCTATTGTCGCGGTGATTATACTTCTAAGTGTGCGTAGTAGTTGTAAATGTTACACAAAATATACGCGTTCAGCGTTAGGCTCCGATTTTTGATTTTTACATCATGCAGAGGCACGGTTGTCCTAAAAGCGATCATCTTGAATGGAAAATAATCCGGAAGCGGATTTGTACGTGGAGCAGGAGGCACGGCAGTGTCCTTAGCGCACTTTGCTGACTTATATTTTAGGGCACTACTCTACGAAGGGAAATTCAAGCGGATTCTGTCTCGTTTGTTTTTGTTTTTTTGTTTTTTTTTTTTTAATATATAGCCTGTTTGTAATGCGAACTTACACACGCTCGGGAAAGTCTGCCAATATGTCGACGCGCCTATTCGGTTTCCGATGAAACTCGAACTCGATTATTGTCGCTAAATTCCCGCGAATTATAAATATATTTGTATACATGTGTTTCACTTTTCCGATAAAACTGTAAAGTTTTCCTGCGTATAATTACAATTGATTATCTGAAGCGTAAATACATGTACTATATTATATACACACATAAAATATAGGAAAACTTAAAAAATGGAAGCATTTTTCATATTTTTCCGTATTTTTGCATAATATAATATATTGTAATTAATTTTAGTCGTTTTCATTAACTGTAACTGTTCGCGCGAGTACTACTTCCTCAGGACACATAATAACTAAAATACACAAATATCTTTAGATTTAAGTGCTGATACTTTAAATCCCAACAATTATCGTAACAATAAAAAAAAAGCAAATCGGCGCGTACTAAACAATAATAGAAACTTATAGTTTTGCTATACATAACTGATTAATATTAAAATTTGAGCATGCGCTTCACATTCGTCACGCGTCATATCATGAATTATATAAATGACATGTCTGCTTTTCACATTACTTATAACAAATGCTTTGAATAGTGTGAAATATTGAAGCGTTCTTTTTTTGCGCTTGAAATTAAAGCATTTGATGTTTTTAGCCAAGTGATCGCAAACATTTGTGTTTATATTTGTCATAGTAGCAATGTTTTGGTATACAAAGTGACAATGTTTACACTGTCTTTGGAAGAGCATCAATTTGTCCTCTCAAGTAATAGTTTAGCATGCGTCTCAATATATACAAATGAATGATAACCGAATGACGAAAGTGATTAAGTTATATAAGATTTGATAAAATTGTCCGAATTTGATAAAATTTAAAGAGAAATTTAAGGCTTAAAAATGACGAATGAATCGATTGAACAGCTGTGCTAGAGATACATTTTGATGTATCGCGCGCAAATCAGTTTTGCCATTACTTGCTTTTTACACATTGAAAAAAAAAAACATACATAAAACAATAAATGTCATTGAGAACAAATCTGTATATACACATATAGTGTTTTAAAAACCGATTTTATAATCTTGTAACAATTTATATCTAATTTAAAGGACATACATATACCAATATATGTCTGTTAAATCAGATAAGATTAATCGGTTTCTTAGAGCATATATGCTTTATGTAGCTAATTGCAAATACAAATACATTTAATTACAAAAGTATATGTTAAAAAATTACTGAATAGGTTTGCTAGTACTTATGGCGGGAAGCTAGTTATATAGGAACGTGTGTGTATACTATTAGTAAGTAATTAGTTTTAAATACTGACACAGAGAGTAGTGTCTCTCTCTTTCTCTCTCTTTTTCCCTCAATTCTCGTATCAGTACTTAAAGTTTTTTCTCGTCAAGATAAATCCTACCTGGGTGCATTCGGATATTCATCGCTAGTAATAGCAGTATTGCAGATATTTTTCCGATGACACGCTGCATTAAGCTTTCGAAGAACTCGTGAGAGCTCATGTGACGTCATAAACTTCGTTGTCACTTCCCGCTTGCGTTACTGAGGCTCGCGAGGTAAGGCATTCGAAAGATGGCGTCCATGGAATTCTAACAGCGTGCATTTCTTATTTATAGAGCAGTAGTAATATAATATAGTTCTCCATGTCTTTGACATCTCATTATGTGACAAAAAAAAGCAATAAAAATAATTACGGTAACGTCTTCGTAGCTCTGCTTTTTGACATCACATTCTGTGCTAAAAATGAATGACCGACATGTACCCGTTTGTCTTTTAAAATACACAGTAGTATTCTCAAAAATAACTCTTTTGCATAAATCTGTTCTGGTGATATGTCACATATCTGTTATATAATGTAAAGTTTTACTGAGAAATATATCAATATATCATTTACATATTATATATATCAACTTTTATTTCTTCATTATTTGCTCTCAAAGCTTTGAGTAAAAATATTAGAAAAAGTACAATTATATGATCAGTTATAGCAAATCAATTAACAAAAGTGTCAACATATCAATTCTATTATTGTATTATCAATGTTATTGAATATACTACTGTGTATCTATTATCTCGATAAAATGGTATGTATACATTACGTGTATATCATTACAATCACAATACGCATGACATCCTATGCAAAAAAGTTTCTGGTCAAAATGGAGCAGAGACCTTGTACTATGGTAAGACACAAATCGACGGTATGTAGTGACAGGGAAAGGAGTAATTCTAGCTGCATAATCCTGAGGGATCGACAAGTCCTCTGGCGATGAGTTCGGCTGTCGCGGCGTCACCTTGTTTACCGCCCGATTGTTGTCCTGCCGTCTGTTGCTGTTGCGCGTCACTATTATGCGTGCGTATGTGAAACATGAATTCGGTCTTATCCGTGAAATCTACACGACACATTAAACAGAAATTTCTTTCAGATGAATAAGATTGTGGAGGCGGTACAGATCCAGGAAAGTATGGGGCGGCATGTTGCGGTGGCACGGCTGCCTCTGCAATGTGGGATCTGCAAATAATATAAGAATAAGTTATACTTAAAAATATTAGATATTTAAAATAATGTCACAAAAATAGAGTGAAGAGACACACTAACCGAGTGTGTAGTGTCCACTCTTCCCGAGAGGTGAGCACTCGTCCGCACAAATCGCAAGCCCAATTCACTGGTTCTTCCTTCAACTTATGAATAGTATCTTGACGAGATGGTTGTTGCTGTTGTTGCGCTTGCTGCTGCTGTTGTTGCTGCTGCTGCTGCTGCTGATCGGATCTTGGTGTGCTAGGTGCCGACAGAGGTGAGACGCCAGGTCGATGTCGAAGTTTGTTCATATGAATAACCAATTTGTCTCGACGCGCAAACGCTTTGCCTATAATATCAATTGCATTCTTTGTTTATTTTCAGTTGCTTAATTTTGATGTATTGAATCGAGAATTAATTCTTAATTATTTTCGTACTTACCGCATACTTCACAAGAATATGGCTTCTCCCCAGTATGTATACGCATGTGTATGACGAGTTTATCTTTACGTGCGAGTCCTTTGCCGCACACAGAACAGGCAAAGGCCTTTGTCGTGGGCTCACCTGTATTGGTTGCCTTCGAAACGGATCCCGGACGAATGCTTACGCTATTCGTCGTTCGTAGAGCTTGATTCACAGCCGGTGCTCTACTTGCAAACTGTTGATCCGTTGCACCAGGAAATGCCGGCATCATGCTACCGGGACGCATTGGAGAATAATCTGGCGACCTACGTAAGAGAAAAGGCACAATAACAGCACTCAATATTTTATAAATTAGTGTTTTAAATTAGTTTTTTAAATTAGAACAAAATTGTTCATGAGAAAAGTAACCAATTGTGCCTTCTCATTAAATAAAACTGTTGTGATATTGAGAATGTTACAAAAAAGCACTTTCGTAGATTAAATCAATTCTTTCCCTTTCAAATTTAAAATTCCAAAAACTTGGAAGATTCTATGAAGAAACACAGTAAATATATGTTAAAACTACTTATAATCACGATTCAAGAATATTTTGCGCACCATGTTCCAATTGAACGTAATACTCTGACGCCGTCATCGTAACCGAGTCCGTCATCTGGTAAGGTAAATGTAGGATTCGGCGCTTGTGGAGCCGCGGGTGGCCCGGGCCCGGCTAATCTCGCCTGAGCAGCCTGTTGGGCCACTATGTGTTGCTGTAAAGCTGTATGTGCTGAAACGTGCGATTCCACGTAAGCCGAGCGTTGCTGTCCGTTTGACATCTTGTCCTTATCCGTGCCCTACATTCAAATCGTTCATTTATCGCTGCGTTTATTATAATATTACTATTTCTTACAATAAATTACATGATAAATGTATTTTAATTAACTTTATGAAGATTTTGTTTTATATTTTATCCTTTTTTTATCTTTTTTTTAAATAAATTTACACTCTCAGCAAAATATCAATTTATCTTGAAGTAAAATTATGTGAAAGCCAATATGTCTACTAATGTCTTTATTAAACATTATGGCGTCAAAGATTTGTCTTTCGTAAGAACTACGTATCAAAATGGCAATACGAAAAAGATCCCTTATGCGTATAACTTGCGTAGATATAAAGCCAGAATTCTTAACCAAAAATTATTTTATTATAATTATATATACTATTATATGATAGTATTATATATACTATTATATATACTATTATATATACTTTTTTTTTTATAGTTACATATACTAAGTCTTTTCTCAGCTACTTATATATTGTAGAGTTTATTTCTATATAATCATAACTTCCTTTACGAGATTTTCACTAATATATACTGGTCGTTTTAATTAAAATTTTCTCCTCACGAAAAGTTCCAGAAAAGCGCAAGTGCGGTATTCCCCTCCCGGTGACAGCGTACGCTATTGCTTCGTCAAGGTCTCTCGGAGAAGAGAACAACGAGAAAAGTTATTGCACGTTGAGGAGAAAAGAAAACTTCGGGAAATAAAATTATTGCAATCTGTTGAGATTGTGTGTATGTGATCTTTCATTTATATTCACTTTTATTTATTGCTTATGAAAACTATCAGTACGAGAAAGATATCTATAATCGTTAAAAGACAAATATCGTTTTTTGCATTTGAGATTCTTAATTGTGCATTATGTAAAAACACATTCAGACAATAATGGTCGAAAAGCAAGAGAAGAGAGATGGGAGGAAGAAGCCGTCGTACAAGTCGATCGTTCTCACAAAAGAGACGAGCACCCGTCTTTTCGAACGCGCTTACCATACACTACAGAATCCTATACTCGCTTCAAAAAGATCGTTAGGCTCTGAGATTAAAAAAAAAAAAACTCAGGAACGGAACACACTTTCGAGTAAATTTTTAAATCACAGAATCGATTGTATGCAGAAGAGAAGAAATCAACAACTTTTGATTTTGTAAAACGTACTTAGTTTCGATTAAGAGATCGAATTTCTTGAAACGACCAGACAGTGTCCAAGACGATAGCAACAGTCACACTTTGACGTGCACTAAACGATCGTAATGCAAATATTAATAAAACACTGACACGTGCGCTCGCGTGTAATGCTCCACGCGCTTTCGTGCTTTACGCGGTACGTCGAAGGAATCTCGCGGTTCACGAGGCGAGAGACAGCCCACGGAGCTGGGAGCCGCCGTCGCCGACGATTCCCGGCGCGGGAGGATGCAAGGACAAAGAGGCGAAAAAAGCGGCCAATGGCGCGCGGAGGGGATAGCGCGAGACGGCTGGGGAGACGTTTCCCTCGCCTCGTCCGACTCCTCGAGAAGGAAAGAAAGAACTGAGTGAAGGGAAAAGAGGGTTTCGATGGAGCTGGAATCAGAGACGTAGAGAAAAGATAAAAGTTCTGAACGTGTGTATGTGAAGACGACAAGAAAGGAAGAGAAAGAGAGGAGAAATGAGATGAGCAAAGTAAGACGGTGACACACACGGACGCAGAGCAAACACAAACGATGATGCCGAGCGGAGGTTCCCCGTGGAATGCACCGCGACCAGTGCGGAGCGGCGTCCGAGGTGCGACGAAGAAGAAGCGATCGCACGGGCACGCTGCGAAGAGACGGTGAAACACGAATCGGGGAAGAGAAGCGATGGGAGAGAGGGCGACGAAACGGGATGGTCCGCCGGCAGGCAGGCAGGCAGGCAGGGAAGAACGGGAGGTGTGTGTTTACGTGTATGCATGCGACGACGATCGTGTGTATCACTCGCGCGCTACTACGAAGGGGATCGTAGGGGAAGGAGTAGGAAACCGGCAGATGGAACAAGAATCAGACAAAGAAGAAAAGGAGAGAGAAGAGGGAGGCAAAGAAGGATCACGGTCGGTACGCTGGAGGATAACTGACGCACCAACGCGACGCATTACGATATACTGGGTGGATATCCTCGGAATGCAGCAGGCAGACAGCGCACTGAAGGAAACGAGATAGGAAGCAAAGAACGATATAGCTGTGAAAGTGCAAGCGCGTATATAGCTCCGTACAATTTGCTACTCACTAACTCTTTTTTCTCTTTCTCTCTTAGCGTATATATACACACAAACTACCGGTGAGCAATACCGGATACTTGAGGAGGAGCATCTCTTGTATGCAGCAGCGGTGGTGGCGACGGCGTTCCGCGACCGGTGCGTCGGCCCGCTGACCTTGACACTGACATTGAGTGAGAAAGAGAGAGAGAGAAAAGGGGGAGGGAGGGAGGAAAGGAGGTGAAAGAAGCGGAGGGAGACAGACCTTGCGCACGCGTCCGCAACACGGGAGCGAGCCAGGAGAGAGACGCCAGAGAGACAACGAGGACGTCGCGCCGCCCTTCGACGAGCCGTCGCCGATATTCCGGGACGGTCGGCAACGAGAGAGAGAAAGAGAGAGTCACCCACGTAACGAGACTGTGTGAATTGTCGGGATATCCCGGGTTTTGAAACAGGTTTCTTCTCGAAGATGCACGCGGATGCCCGCCAACTCATGTTGCACCTGTGCCTAGTACTGTGACGGATAGGCAGAAGAGAGAGAATGTAGCGGGAGGATGATGATCGGAAGAGAAAATGCGAGATTCATTTAAGAGATGAAAAGAGAAGGAACAAAGTAATGGAGAAAAGATAGGCAGGATAGAATTTATATCGTGTTCTGAATGACTAAATCTTTCATGAACGTAACGCACGAAGATCTATTTTACACGTTTGTTTGCGTGTAAAAGTATTAAATCTGTAATAAGAGATAAAATTAGAATATGGAAAAAACTGGTAATACAATTAAATATTATGTATTATATAAATAAATATATTTAGGAAAAAAGAATAGAGTAATATTAAAAAGTTCAGAAGAAAAAACAGATGAATAAAACAAAACGGCAGAAAAGAATAGAAGAGAGGAACAGAGACATTACCTGATGAGAGCAAGAAGAACACGGCAGGTGGAAGAGAAATAGGTAGGGGAAGCAGACATGGAGGTGCAGGGAGAGCAGTCGAGACGGCGAAGAAAGGAGTACGCTACGACTTTCGCTTTCTATGCGCGCGACGCGCGGTTCGCGGTCGCGACGCCCCGATCAATAGACGCGACGTCGACCGTCGCACCTTCTCTCTCTTTCTCCTTGTCATTCTCTCTTTATCTCTCCTTGCCTCCGTCGGCGTCACCATTGCGTACGTGAGGGTGGAATTATTGAGATCGTGCGCCGCCGGGTGCAGCAGACAGGGAAAGGGGAAACCAGCAGGGACCTGAGCACTTCGAGCTACCGATCAGCGACGCCCCTGCGCGCGTTTCCTCTTTTCCCCCGTGATCTCTCTTCGCCCCGGGGAATGCGTGTTCCTGCCCGAATGCCCTTGTCTTTCTCACTCGTCGCTCTTATTATCAGAAATACGGAAAAAGAAGAAACATATGCACGATACCTCTCGCATCTGATTTAATGATGCCTCTAAATTGAGTCTTTTTCATTCTATGCAAGTTAATTAGTTCTACATCTAGTTTTCATAAAGGTTTCAGTGCTACACAAAAACACTAAACGCCACACTAATTTATACTGAATTATTAGAAAACTAAGATAAAATATCAGAAATGCTACGTAAAGAGTCTTTAACATGCATGAAACGCAAAACTCTATCGACATAAATTGCTTTAACATGTAATGATGAATATTACGGTGCGTTACGAGATCGCAAAAAAACTTTTTCGTAGGAAATAACGATGAGAAAATGATTTAATGAATCGTAATAAAAGAGCTTGAGTTTAAACCAAAGTTTCTTAATTTCTGGTTACTTTTGAATACTGTCTCGTGATAGAAAAACATCTTACATTCATAATTTTAATAGTAATTTAAAATAATAGCAATTATTAAGAGTAATTTTAATATCAAGTAAACTAAAGTTTTTACATAAAAATATCAAAACAACATAAAAATGTTGTTAATAAAAATTTTGTAATATTATATTGAACTGTCTCTCTCTTTAATCTTAAACATTTGATGTAAAATATAGTGTGAAAATATAGTTGCTTTATATTGTAGTTTTTTCAGTTAGTATATTAAAATAACAATGATATAACACTGAGAAAAATTCTAATACTTAAATGCTATATATGCTACATTACAATTTAATTACCTGAGTCCTGATTGATGCAATGTTCTTTAAACTGGTAGCATAATTTTTTAATACATTTTCTGTAGTTAAGCAGCTGATGCGGAATTCATAGAACATTTCCAATTTGTATATACATTTTTGACAAATATGTTTTGGCAGGTCGTCTTCTTTTGTTATCTGTAAAAAAATAATATCATATTTAGTTTGGTGTTTATTAAAGCAAACCTAATAAAAACAACTGTATATTTTCTTTCTTTATAGATATGTTTTTTATATTAAACTTCTAAACAAGTTGTGAAATACTTGTAACAATCATATATTTAGCTTGTCTCTGGATAATATTTTTTTACACTGGAAATTCTATAATTTAATAAAATTAAAATTTTTTTAAAAACCAGTCTGTTTTCTTAGCTATTCATTTATTTACTTTGATATTCTATTGTACATATAAACTGTTATTTTTATAGTTGTTTACTACAAAACATTTCAACACAGTGATATGTCATACATATTTCTATACTTGCCAATTTAACTTTTTATTAAATAAACCACATTACATACATATGTTACTTTTAAAATGTTTATATATGTAAAAATATTATTTTGATTACTTGTCTTTATAAAAAAATAAATTAGTTATACCTGATCATACTTATTAAATATAAAATTTAACAAAAAAGAAACTGTGACAGCTATTTAAAAGAGAGATTATCAATAACAATTGTGAATTTTTTACTTACTGCAATAGTAGGAATGCAAGATTGTATTTTAAACAGCAGTTGTCGTTGCTCAGCCTCTTTGTCGAAGATCTGCATCTGATGAGGACTTTTCAGCGAGCACAGTCTACAGAGCTCAATAAAATTAAAATCTTCATTCATTGCCATTACTATTTCAGGAGAGAAATGCAATACGCGCAACGGCGAGTACAACAAAATAGGTTATGAGCCACTGCCGCACGATTCTTCACGCCAGAGCAACACAAAAAAAATGGACGGAATAAGTCCAGAATTGAACTTGAAATTATTTTGTAAGCTTTCTTGAAACTTCTAAACTCCGAACTCTACGGCTTTATAGAATTGCCGTTATGAAAACTAAGCTTTACGACCGGAAGAGATGAACGCCGCCATTTTTACTCCTTTCTGTCGCTGCTGTCGGCGACAAAAGAAACTGCACTGTGGTACACTCTCTGCACTTTATACAGACTACCAGATATAAAATAGTTTTGATATCTAGTTAGGTCGATGATAATTTTTTTTGATAAACATTACGGACTTTCTTTTGTGACAAAGTAAGTAATAAAAACATATTTTATCGTATAATATCTATTGAAACGTAATAAGACAAGAAAGACAAATTACACACTAAAATATAATCAAATTACATCTATAAAAATAAATCTAAATATAATTATTTTGTATCTATTTTAATTATTAGTATACTTTATTATAATTTGATATATCTAATACACTTAAAATTACTGCTTTTTACAAATCACACTTGATAAAATCACCACACAATAGATAGATCTTATCACAAACTTTAGCGATCGAATAATAATAAAATATTTAATTTCATCAAAGATAAAAATACAATAATAATACATATTTCACGTAACTTGAATGCACGAACATGTTAATTTTTAATAAATACACCTTGTTCGTGCATTTAGTCAGGGAATAAATATTGAACATAAACATTACTCTCACTTCACTTGTAGTCTTGTATCATAAATTCTATGCACGCGTGAACAGTACATAGAAAATATTACACATATTACGATATGTTCCGATCGCCAAAGTCACATGTCAGTGTTTTATGGGGTGTATTAGGTGTAACTTTTATCGTCGTTGGAATAAAAACCATAATTTATGAACCATTTACAAAAATCGCAATAGACATAATTAACAAGGTATTTTTAAATTATAGATATATGTAACTAAAAAACAAACTACACAATATAAAAAATATTATTTATATATAATCTTATCTTATACATGACTATATTTTATAGATACAATTTTTTTTTTCAATATATAACGTTACATAAATAATTTTTTTATAAAATATTAAAATTAATTAATTTTTAATATGTAATGTAGTATTACGTATCTTTTTACGAGTGTTTTCCTTTCAGGAAACGAGATTGATAGAAGGTACTGTTGTGTTTAATTATTGGAATGATATATCTTTAAAATTTCTTTTTATGGTATACATTTTCAATGTTACTAACCCGGACGAAATATTGAAAGGAGAAACTCCGCACTTTGTAGAGCACGGGCCATATGTTTACGAGTGCGTTTATCATTAGTTAAACATCTTTAGATATTTTACACACATTAATTGAACATCACAGTGACCTGTTTGCTTTCACACAGATTTCTCAATTTCTTACATTCTTGTCAACAATTTTGTCGGAATTTTTGTTGTAAATTTTGTCGTAAAAATTATATTTTTATTATTAATGAAAAGTCTAATAATTTCGAAACTTAATATATACATTTTTTATCTTTTAATGAAAGACTAAGATTGTGATAAAAATAATAAAATATATTTTATACTATTTATCAAATATTAAAATAATGTTGCGTTAGTCTTAATAATGGAGTCTTTTTATAACAGTTATTTCATGAAAAGAGAAATATTAGAAATCGATGAGATTAAAGATGAAATTAAATTTGTACTCAGAAAAAGATATAGTTTCAACAGAGAAAAGAGCATAAATGTGTCTGAAGACGATGTTCTCACTGTACTGAATATAGCATACATGGGTACAATAAACACGGTAAACATGACTGAATAAAATAAGAATTAACTTGCTTTTGTTGACATTCTTAACAAATAGAGCATAACATTTTATTGTAAACAAATCAATTCTGATTTTATCGAAAAGATTATATGATTTTTTACAGTTGATCGCGCTACCAGAAATGTTTATAAATCAGTTCGGCAATCTCATATCTAAACTGTTTCCAAATCCCAACTCGATATTTATAAGAGGAAAAGCTAAGAATATACTCTTCGATGGATTGAAACTCATGTGCAATGCAAAGAAATATCCAGATTTAACTACGATTTGCATGTTTTTGCAAAACAGTAGATCACCGATTGTAGTGAACACCGCGAAGGAAGGAGTATACTTGTTCAGCATGTTTAATCACGTATAATACATCACACTAGTTTTAAAAATTTGCTTATATATTTTTATATCGATTATTTATTGATTGCCAATAGTTATTTTGATAAAAGCAGTTTTATTTAAACATAGTGTTTGATGCTATAGATAAACAATTCGGTCGAAGGACCTTTTACCGTAAATAGAGGCATTAAAAATTTGAATCATCTTGGTAACATTACCAGTTTTCATGACCGTCGCGTGCAAGAAATAGGGAATACCGAAGATTGTAACGTCGTTTCCGGTAAAGAGTATTTCACATTTCCTCCGACACAAGAACATGTATCTATCTTTTCCTCAGAAATTTGCCGGTAAAGTTTATTTGCAACAGTCGTAACTGCGACGATTCACGTGAAAATAAAAATACGATAATTGTTTAGTTTAATAGACGATATTTATATAAAGAAGAGTAGATACGTATAATTGATTTTGTTGTATGATATAAAAATTCCAGAAAAACACTTCTCTATTATAGTAACGAAGTTATAATAAAAGGACTGAAAGCAAAGCGCTACAAGCTGTCTAAAAAGTTCTACGATGATGTTGATAACGAGTGTTACTGTCTAGAAGTTAAGAAAAAAATAAAATGTCATCCCAAAGGTTTAATCGAACTAACTAAATGTCAGGTATTTGCGCAAACATTATCGCACAACCTTGTGCCTTTTGTTAAATACTGATAGTGACATAACATCTTTAATATACAATTTTGATGATGTTTTGATCGAAGAATTTTAATTAGAATAGTCCGATATTTTACTCTGAACCGCATTTTCTGCACGCTGATCCTGATTTACTAAATTACGCGCGAGGTCTACATCCGGATGAAGAACGTCACTTTACTGATATAGTTATACATGAGATGACAGGAATGCCGATTGTAGGTCATAAAAGAGCGCAGTTTGTTATAAAAGTCAACCAGCAACCTGTTGATTTGCTCGCGAACGTCAGCGAGGGTTACTTCCCGTTGATGTGGACCGAAGAGGTACAATTTTTCGATTATTCGGAATCGTAAAGGATTCCGAATAATCGAATTTATTTTGAAAGTTTAAGTAAAGAACTAATATAATTAAATTATATTAGTTCTTTTGCCGAAATATGTATATGTCGTCTTTAACATAAGCTTTGTACATATGTACTTGTTGTAGACATGTCCACTGAATATCATAACGTTTGCATATCAGATTCAACGATTAATGTTTTTTGCTCCAATTGTTACATTTAATTCCGCTAATAATTGGAATTTACATTATCTTCGCAACAATATTTCTTTATGGCGGACAAGCGAGAAAAACATTTGCGGTCAATCCGATGGCGCAAAGTGCACTGATATCACATTACTCGTGAATTATTTAGCATTCGGAAACGCATGGCGCTAATTAATTGCGCTATCGCACACTTATTTCCGATGGGAGAATTTCAGATATATAAGGGATTGAGAGGCACTGTAATGTAAAATACTATTTGTCTTGCTTATAAAACTTGATTATATCTTCCACTGAGGTTATCGAGCCGAATATTAACGCTAATACAGAGAAGAAAACTAGGAAACAGTTTTTCCATAGTCGCCACTTAAAAGTGCCCAAGTGGTTCTCCCAGCACGAAACCGTCTCGACGACGGCTGGAATACTGATACCGAGGATAGAGAAAAATATTGCGCCGACTAGGGAGATGAATGGGTCTAGGTCTGGTATCGCTACTGCCACGATCACTGTAAAAAGCAATAAAGAGACATATATCAATACGTTATGTTTCTAACAATTGACACTTACATTCTGTATTATATTCACGTTAGAAGTGCATAAATCTAAATTGTGTGGTCACAAAATTACTTATTTCTGTCGTATTATATCAGATATTCAATAAAGTCGTCAAGAAATTAACAAGAGAGATAAAACCGAGTTGTTTATTTTATTTTAATATATAATTATATAAAATGTTGTCATCTACAAGTAATCCAGCAAAAGAAGTTGACGGTAAATAAAAGATTACAGCAAAAAATTGCAAATCACAAATTCCGTTTGAATTGATTTATTATATCAAGCGAAAAAAACGAGTCGGAGCACGCAACATTCCTTTCTTTTCCACTTACCTGTGATCATGACCATAGTTATTCTCATTACTGTCTCGCCGATAGTTGCGTACTTATGACTGAACCAGTGCTTCATTCCGTTCCACATGATCTCAAGCGGTACGAAGTACTGCAACCCGTAAGTAAACAGAACAGCCACAGCGATAAGAAGCTTTACCGTCTGACTCAGACTGAAACATTTGCTCTTCGTCAATCTACAACGTCTAATTTTGATAATAAATAATACTTAGACAACAAATAAATAAATACTCACATTTCATCTTTAGGCAAAGTAAATGTGATGCTAGCTGCTACATTCTCGCCATAGGCGAGATAACCGAAGACTCCCATTATGGTATATAGACTCACTACTATCGACATAGTAATATTGAGTACGCTAGGACATCCTAGAAAGTGGTTCGGTTTCTGCATGTTGTTTGACACGGGCATTACCTGCGATTAATGACGATAGTGTCGGATATAAGAAATGTAAAAGAAAAGTGAGAAAAATTAAGAAAACGCGCGATTAGAAATATATTGCTACCGTGAAACTTACAACACCGATACCTTCGATGGCGAATATCACAGTTGCGAAGAAGCGGGGTAGTTGAGTTGTCGAGGAGAACAGTTTATCGTTTTCGAGCGACCGTACGCTGGTGAAGATATAATAAAGCGTGATCGCGAAGCCGCTCATCATACAGCAGTTAGCCAGCAATGAGAACGGCACCAAGTACTTGAGATTGCGCACCTGACCGAGCAACAGCAATCCCGGGATCAACGCGACAATATACAGACGTGTGTCTATATTCGTGTTGGTGTTAAAGTCCGTAACCTGATGAGAGAAAAACGTGACGAATCAGGTAACAGGAAGAATCAACTTGGTTGTGACTTATGGAAGGGCTCGAGGCGACATCGCGACACCGTTTTCGCGAAAGAAGCGAGAGACCAAGAAAGCACTTGCTCGTCTGCGTATAAAAAAGGAACAGGTAAATCCTAATTGGATATATATCTCGTTTTAGATTCCTTAAATAGAATAAATAGCATGTTCATACCGACTTTAGAATGAGAGATCTAGATTACAGTAAATAAGATCTTTGATTGTATCGGAGCGTCTCGGCAAAGTGATATGCTGTGACCGTAAATTATGCAAGGCGCCTACCTGCTTAATAGACGTGGCAACGAACACAACGTAAACACACGTGCCGCTTACGTAAGTCGCGCACAGTGCCGTGTTTACGAACATCTTGCTGATTTTGGCCCAGGATCTGATGTTCTTAGGTCCGTAGAGAAAGGCCGTGTACGCCGTCTCAGCGTATGTCAATTGTGGCGTCTTGGTGCGTCTACAGAGCACATGAGACGTGCGTACAAGTATGTGCACGCAGTGAGCACAGATTATGCCGATTATGATTGTGCCGATACCACCGAACAGCAGCCCACCGTTCTTTATCGCGAATGGCATGGCTAGGATTCCCGTCCCCAGAGAGGATTTCAAGAGGTGCATAGCAGCACCCAGATCTCTGAAAAAAAGTATGTGTAAAAAATTGCACACAGAAAAAATTTCTGTAAAAACACATTATTACATCAACTTTTTTTAAATTAATCTGTTGTCACCACACAGGTGCATATGTGCACCAACGAAAATTGGAAAAACACAATTTTTCAAAAAGTTCTTTCTAGTTTTTTCATTTTTTTCATTTTTTCACTAAAAAGAATTTTTTTGGACATTTTTAACTAATTCCATTTAATTTCTGAGAATTTTTTACTCCTATTTTCACTAGTTTTACATTATTTATCAACTCATTACTGGAAAATTATTCAACTTCAAACATGCGAAGTGCAAAATTACATCAGTGTGGTAACAACGTATACTGGATTGAAATGTGGCGACAACGGGTTAAAAAAAACATGTTATTATCTGCATCATTAGGATGCATCAAGGATAGCTAAATGACTGCTTATATTGCAGATATGTAGACTACTGCATTTTCATACTTTGCCAATCGCTTTGAGAACTAAGACATAACAAAAACATGTCAGGAATATAAAACCAAAATGTTTTATCAAAAGTAAAGAAAGATAGTGTTTATTTCAAATTATCCGAAAGTTCTTCTTTTTATTTAAACAAATATATACTTATTGTTTGATAATTTAAATACTAGAAAAAGAGTATAAAATTTGCAGTACATATTTGCTGGTGCACGTATAGAAAATATATTCCGACCTGTTAACATTTGTCGATAAAGAACAAGACTTACGACGTTGCATGCTGTTTGTCACGATAGTCGAAAGGATTATATTGCAGCTCATCTTTTTCCTTATACTCGCCAATAACGGTCGGAGCTATCTGCGTACTAAAATTTGAAAGAAAGACAGTTTTATAAATAAGATATTTTTAAATACAAATAATTTATTATAAGTACAAGCAAAAGAATTTTATATAATATTAGAAATATTGATATTTCACATAAAACTATAAACTATAATAACTTCCAGACATGTTGCTTACTGTGAATTCTATACAATGTTAAATTTTAAATATATAAAATGCGCAATTCGACATTGTATCGGATATATTGATAATATAGGACATTTTCGCCGAATATTTTGCAACGTTATTTGTCACAACTCGTAGAGTTTGACATTAATATAAATTGAGATTCGGTTTAGATTACGGAAGGGAGAAGAAACCACGCTCTTAAAACGTGCTTCGTATCTTCGTGTCAACTCGATAAAATTGCATTCCATTCGTTAATCAATAACGATTATTTTTGCAGATGCTATATGTGTACAAAAGTCATGTTATGTTTGATAGACTGTCCTAAATGATGATTACTCATTAAGAGCGAATCTTTATTAATTATTTTTTCTTTATACTCAATAATTATTATAATTTGCGCGATTTTGCTAAAGTCATTTGTGTTGATAAATTAACTTGTTATCGCAACGTAATTAATGAATCTTACATTGTAATAAGTGTTAACATATATACCTGCTGCTGAATTCCGACATGGGATTACCGGTGGTTGATTCTTTCTCTGATCGACCCATGGCAGTTTATCTAAAATAAAAATTTTGTTGTAATTAATCATATGTATCATTTGCAATAAAATTAAATTAATTATATATATTACTTACAATAAAATCAACTAAGATAAAATTATTTATATATATATATTTTATATATATATTTTATTTATATATATATATTTATATATATATTATATATTATATATATATTTTATTTATATATATATATTTTATTTATATATTTTTTAAGTCTACTGATTTAACTTATATCTAAAAACAATAACTTGGTGAAAACAATCAGTTTAAAAATTTGACAAAACACACACACACACACACTTTGATATTATTAACAGATTTATTAACTTGAGAAAATGAGAAGTGAACAATATATTGGATTTTTCTTTTTTATTTCGTCAATCATCGATTACAACACCGGTAATCTTAAAACTATGATAAATTGTCAGCGCATCAAATTAAATGCGTGCTGATAATGCGTTATCAAGTCAAGTAAATTGTTTGAGCATAAAAGACTTTTTATTGCTATCATCGCACTTATAAAATACTTAACCACACGTTGATTAAATAATATCGCGAGATTAGGTAGTGATTTAAACTGGTAAAATTCTGTACTTTGAAAGCAACAAGAATTTGTGCAATTTTTTTTCAATGTTGAACTGCCTGCCGATATCGTAAATTGTAACCAGTTCTTTTATGTTAAATTTTTGTATGAAATGTTCGCAATATCGCACCCAATGCGAAACAAAACCTGATAAAAATCATTTGCATTAGAAACAATAATTTTGATTTTTAACTACATAGCAACCACAGTCAAATGAGTCGAATGAGTCAAGTCAAATGTTCGTTGTAGTTTAAATAATTCTAATTGCGATAAAAATATTAATTCTTTTGTAAATGTGCTTTTAAAGTAACAGATATTTTGACTTGACAAAAAAAGCAAATAATTTATTTATTGTATTTGCGATCAAAAGTGGTATAAGATAATAACAAATTCAAAATTTAAAAATCAGATGTATAAAAGATGAGTATCACTGAATCATCACAGCCAAACTTAAGTGAACAAATATGGGCAATAAATGAAGAGTTACATATTAATTGATTGTGGTTTCTGATACGTAAAATAAAAATATAGCTGTATGTAACATACATACAGGTATGCATAAAATATGTTATATGACGTTTTACCTTGACCAAGTTTTCCAAAAGTTTCACCGGAATTTATCTGCCATCAAAAGTCAAAAGCATCGATTTCTTTCGAAGACGAAAAGTTTTTTGCAACTCACGATAAATAATAACTTAAGCTGAGATTTGCTTGAGAAATTAATGGAATATAAAAACAAAAACGACGAAGTTGTGCAAGAGGACTCACTACGCTTAAGACTGCAGCTTAATCGACAGCGATCGATTCTTGATCTGCTTTCGCCATTTTACGTAAAAGCGACAGTAAAAAAGTTTTACGAATCACTGTGATGTCACGTAATGGCAACAAATGGATTTGAATACATAATTGCGGACTCTCGCGCAATGAATCTTTGGTCGTTTAAGTAATCATGCAATATAAACGCAAGTGAGTTTAACGTTTTGAAGGACTTGTACAATTTTTCTTAGACTCATAAATATTTCAAGTCAAAGAGAGAAAGATCGCAAAGGACAAATCCAAGAAGTGAATACGTGTGGAAAATACTATAAATACAATGATGTAAATACTAGCAGAAATAAAATTTAGTTTCTATAAATCTATTAGCCATATACTAATGTAAAAAGTGATATTATAATTTTTTAATAATTGTTTAAAATCTATTTTATTTATTATATCTTTGCGAATAAAACAAATTTTTCCTAAATTATTCCTAATGTTAGCATCCATGTCTAATCTGTTTTAACACGTCATTTATAATTGTTATGATAAGACACACTTTTCAAGTATTATGAAAAACAGTATTTGAAATATTTTGAAAAGATATGATTTATTCATATTTCCAGAAAGAGCGAGAGAAAGAGAGAGAGAGAGAAAAAGTACATTTATATTATACATATATTAATGTCACATATATTTCCCTTTACGCTAACACTTCATATCGAGATAAAACATAAAAGACATAAAAGAATTTTGTAATATCATTCATATGATAGAGTTCTTAGTAAATTAATAAGCGAATTCTTTAAGAAAGAATAAAAAACAGGGAAAGAGATTCGTAATCTTCCAGATAAGCTCTATATTAACCGTAAGACTTGAATACTTGTTTTAAGTAAACTTTGTGCGCAATTTCTTTGCGTAATTTTAAAAGAATTTATCAAATAATATCCAAACTTCGTAAAACTAGATACTGGAAAATTGTTTTCATAAGTGACTATCGTTTTGTTAAATACGCGCTTAGAAGACGCGATTGCTGTTTTGTATTGCAAAACATTATATTATAATTACCATTATAATGAGAACTCTATTTTTACTTTTTAATAAACAGATAAATTGCATATGAAAGAAGACTTTCTAACTTTCACGAATAATGTTGTGATCTCCTGTAAAATATATTGATCGGATGGCATTTTAAAAAAATGCAAATTCTTATCCATGCTTTAAAATGTTGCATTGATAGCTGATATCTGATAAGAATCATATATAATTTCATGTGATAAGAATCTACAATATGCAAAATGTTTGCAAGTAAAAAAAAGTAGTGCTGTCTTAGTAAGATTTTATCAATTTATCATTTAAGATAATAAAAAAGAGTTAATTGTACTTCAAACCTGATCTTAATAATTTTATATTAAATTAACTAATCTATTTTCTTGACAAATCAATATTTATGTTCTACTTAAATTAACTCTTTAAATTAATTCAGTATGTAAAATAAGTTGTGTTTTGGAGATACGTTTTTTTGTGTATGTTTTTACAAATTTATGATAAAAAAGTTGCGATAAAAATTGCTCTAAAATAAATCATATGTGTACAATTATCAGGAAGAATTTATAATTATGTACATTTTGTGTTTTTGTTACATTGATAATCTGAATTCCTTTATAAAATAATATGATTATATCAGTTTTTTCGATGACTATTTACATATGCATTGGTATCTTATCGATGATAATGTAATGATACATCGTAACTACAAATTACTTATATCTTACAGAAGTGAATTTACTTAGCAAAAAACCTTGAAACTCGCGGAACAAGATCGTAAATACATACTTATGTATTACCAGTAGTACAGCTATAAAATGTGGTTTTAGTATTTATAAATTTTTTTCATACATTTACTATAACTACGTAACACTTCTACAGTCATACTTACTCTTATTTACAAAGAGACGCGAAAATAAAAAAAATGCGCGCTCTTGATTTACAAAGAACGTAGTTTTCCTCTTGTTGACGACGTTGAACACGCTGAATTCACGTTTACGTTTCGTTCTCTTAAACGGATGCAAATGTCGATATTCTTGTTTGACTTCCCGCCCAATCTTCTTTTTATCTGAAATCTTTCATTCTCTGTCTGCCTTCTATTCTGTGCCTTTTTTCTATTTCGTTTCTTTTTCTTCTCGTGAATGCAAAATATATTCGAATAAAATTTGTCCAAGATTTTGTCCTCTTCTGTTTGTGTTTTTTTAAAATATTACATTTATTATATATTTATTATGTATATAACGAGATAACGATTTATTGGCTTATTTTAAAGCATTCGGCGGACACATGATTTACGAGATCTCGATAAAAATTCGACAAGTTACACAATTCACAATTGCACAAAGAAACAACTATTGGATAATCGTCCTTTGAGGACGATGTCAGCTCGTCGATTGTTGTTATCCGCTTTGCGTAGGTCTTTCTTGTTGAGACTAAGATAACTCGAAAATCGAATAAACGCGCCGCATGAAAGACGACGATGAAAGACGATTGTAATTCCACCGTAGAAAAGTCCGATTTCGGCAGTATTATATCTGATAATTCATCAGTGTGTTTATATGTAAGGTTTTTAATTTTGCTGGAAATTAATACTTTTACAGCGACAAATTTTATTTGCACGTCGATTTACTCACACACAATCGTCCGGAAAATTGATAACTTTTTGCTGAGACCGAAATCTGATTTTTAATTATCTTTTTTTCTTTCTCGATACAGTGAGTAGTTTGTATTCGTCTATTTTGTCAAAATATATCAAAAAGTCTCACACTGTTCTTCAGAATCACGAGGGTAAAAGACAAAGTAACGGATTTAACATGAAACGGTGACAGACCGCACACGACTGGGCAAATACCTTTAGCGTTAGCCAGGTATATATACGAACAGTCATTGCACGTCAGTGACTACTTCCTCGCTTATACGGTCAAACCAGGGAGGGAGGTAGAGTAGATAGTAGACGTGCGTAATATGCTCGATTGGACGCTCGATTTGGAGTACGCACTATAAATATAATATGCGTAGATTTAAATACTTAAAATTCACTTGTCAAGTGTTCACGTGTTTATATTGACATAAGAGCTCTAAAGATATTTGGTAATAAAGCTTCAGTCAAGTTATATAAAGTTACGCAGAGTAAAGAGGAGAACAATTCAATGATTCAACTTGTTTTATTAGAATCTTGGTATTAAATTGTAAATGGTAAGATAAAATGGAAAAATATCGCAATTTACAAGAATGTAAAATTCATAAGAAAAGAAATCTGAAATTTACAAAAGAACACTTCGATCCTATTTAATGTACATTTTGTAATTTCAAGAATGAGCAAATTACTCCGCGAATTGATAACATGAAGAATACGAATTGATCGAGATTATATTATCGAAACGTTATGTATCGGGCGTACAATTGTGTACTCTCTGCTTTCACGTTTTTTTCCTTCACCCAATTCCTACGGCACAGTTCCCGCTTCTTCCTATCCCATTGTGAGTTTATCCTCGATCAGGTGCGTGTGAGCAACTGATTTAATAACACTTATGAACGTCAAAAAATCGTAAAACAATAAACGACAAGAGTCTCAAATCGTCGATATTTCTGATTATGAGAAATATTACGCCGAGAGAATAGTTTCCTCGTAATACTCGGGTTTCGTACACATAGGGACGACGGCTATTCGACTGCGATCAGCTCGATTCGCGCCTCTGCACCTTCGCGCGCTCCCTTTCACCATATCCGCGTCTCCTTCCGTTCTCAGGGTGCGCTCTCTTGCCGTCTCTCTTTGATTCTTTCTGAGAAGGTCTCGGATAGCTCTCCTACCACCTTCTCCGGCATCGTTGTTACACCGCGCTCTGCAGTTTTTCATTGTAAGCTCTCTGTCGCTCTTGTTTCGACGTCGCGAGAGTAACTCTCGTCGTGTTATATAAACACCCGCTCAGGGAAATTAAAGGTATCCCGGTGAAATGTCGCAAGCGTCACATTTCAATCTTTATGGCAATTAAGGGCTCTTGATACTCGATATCAACCGTGTCAATCGCACTCTGTCGTTTAGAAACGGAGAAACTACATTCAATCTTGAAAAAAACAAAAACAATCAATGCAATTGAAATAATATTCTTTGTAAAAATCACAGATAACGTGCGATCAAGAAACGATCAAAGGTCTCCGGTATATCTTATCTACTTTTTTTGCGCTTCTTTAAAACATCTTTCACAGCCTAATGTCACGGTTTCTTAAATATCCTTAACATCTAAATGTGACTTCAAATGTAACTGTCTGGCATTGCACTTTATATATTAAAAGGTAATCCCCGGAAGCATCATAACTTTAAAAGCTTCTTCTTATCTCAGTTTTTTATTATCTCAACATTCTTCTTGTTTTACTTCTCCGTATTCTCGAACAATTGTCCACGTGCTCTCTATTGCTCCGAAAATCTATGATGTAACACAAAACAAGTTTTATTTATGTGTGTTTGTTTTCTCTATTAAAACATTTATCAAAATAAATTATTTTAAACTTTAAGTTAATTGACAATTTTTACAAAGCTAAATACGATTATTTCTCTTGCGTTTGATCTCTATTTTTGGAAAAAATTGTACCACGATGAGCAGCCACACGATAAAAATAGCGATATTTTTTGCTAGCATCGTTTTCGTGATTTCCGCCCACATGGTCGACGTCTCGATTAGTATGGGTATCAGCAACATGATCGTGGACATGCTCAAGGCAGAGAACAGACCAAGCAAAGGCGCCATTTGGGGCACTGCGATGGCCAGCAGCGCTGCCGAAGAAGCACAAGGACGACTTACTTTGCTGTCGATTATAATCGATATTCGAGTCGCATCGCGATATACTTACTGGTCCCAATTACGCCGCCTAATCGTAACGAGATTTCATAAAGATGATGATACAGCAAGCTCTTCTCGGCAATTTTCGCGTAAATCATCGGCCATATAACGCTGATCGGAACGTAGTATGCTAATCCAATTGAAAACAACACCGATAACGAGATGGCTATCTTGACTATTTGGGCTAGGCTGCAAATGAGATGGATATTTAACGAAATGAATCTTCAAATTGTCTACAATTGCTAATCGTTGATGCTAATCTAAGATTATCGCGTGCTGACAGTACATCACTTGCCGAATGCAATTGATTTGATATCAAAAAAAGAGATAATCTTTAATAGATAGTCTTCAGTAGAATTGACATTTTACAATAATGTTATATACAATTATAACTGTAAAACACTTTACGATTATTTATTCAGAAAGTGAGAGAAAGATAAAAAGAAGAAATAATAAATATATAAGAAAATGATATCAATTAACGATAATAATTACTTACAAGATATATTGTAACTTATATAGTACAGTTAATGTAAACATATGTTAAGCAAATAAAAAGAAATTATAATAACTTGACATTTATATTCAAAACATTGAAAATTCTATATAAATCTTTATTACACGTTCATTAGACGTCATGTGGAGTTACAGACGTCTATTAGACGTCATAACGTTACGTCTGTGTGAAATGGCACATGTGTACCTTGACAAATATGGCATTTGATAAGGAACATGTATGATAGACAACATCATTAAACACAGATAAATAGTGATTGAGAGCTGCTTGTAGATATAACGAACAAGAGATCAAAAATGTATCGAGAGAGATCGCGAGCTCGATAAATCTCGATTTGACGATTCATCGAAACATACATGTAAACTGCATTATCATGTTATCGTTAGGTATTCAGTGATTACGATAATTCGACTAAACTTATCTTTGATAAACTAATTGTAAGTTGATTAATTAGTTTCGAATCCTTCAAGTTTATGTGTTCGAACTGACCCTCACACGATTATGCGCAGTTGTCCACGGTTCGCTACTTAATTCGTTCTGCTTTTGTTAAATTCAATTTATTCGAAGGACTTGTTACCGATATGGTGTGCACGATTTCTGCACAAGAAAAAACAGATAAAAAAGTAAATTCAGAATACCGAACACGTAAAAATACGCGTGATTAGTTAAACATGCTCAGCTCTCTGTAATCACCATTCATGTGCTCATAATTATATAGATCAATTGTCAAGCGATCATGAACAGTTTGCTCGAAAAACTAGCGTAACTTCTCTAAATATTTGTCTCGCAAAGCTGTTTGTAAATCGCGAAATTATGATTCATTTCACGGACAGCGACATGAACGCTTTGCAAGCAGAAATTAAATTACCGAATGCACCTACGTTTCCTCCAATGGGAGATTTTTGATGACGGTGTCGCAGGTGTTCGGGTACTTGTTGTAGCCGAAGAAACCGAATGTCAGATAAATTATGGCGCTCATCAACATGCTGCCGATGATCAGACGCGGCATATGGTTTGGATATTTCATCGTGTTCTCCAACGGTAAATAGAGAGTCGTACTATGCAGGGAGTACATGAAGATAGCGCAGTACACAGGTACAGGCAAAACCTCCGTTAGGGCGTCCAATCTGCGAGGATCGGGCAAGTTTTGAAAAAAGTAGTAGAACGCGGTGCAGACGCCGAGAAACAAGAAGGTAGTGCCAAGGATGGAGAACGGCGCCAAGTACTTGAGATTCGGCACCAAGCCCATTATACAGGTGATGGGAAAAAAGATGATGACATATACTCGCGAATCCATTTTGACACCGGAGAAAAATTCGATTACCTGAAAAATGTCGAACACGAAGCACCGCGTTAAATGAGTGAACATTTCTAAATGCGCAACTTTAGATATCGATTTCCTGTAATCTGTTATCGTTTTTCTCGTCGTTTACATAATCGGATCTGTTTGTGTAAAAAAAATATGAAGTAAGACTGCAGCTACAAAAGAATAATAAAGATATCACACACCTGTTAAAAGGATGCGCGTTAGCTGCAATCTACAGAGAGTTCAATTTTAAGGATAATTTTTTTAAATTAATATTTCTCTAAAAAATATCGATTTAATTCATCAAGAAATCGAATATTAAAATTGGAGCCAGGAGAGATATATTGAAAAATCATCTCCTTTCACATATCGAGTCATAAAACGTTTCATTTTTCACATTACTTCATCATTCTGACTTCCGGCGTGAAGATTACGATGTGCCGTACCTGCTGGAACGACGTGGCCACGTACAAGATGTATATCACGGCGGCCTGAAATTGCACGAAGCAAATGATGATGTTGGTAACCACGCCGAACAGCTTGGCGTACTTTCGAATCCTTTCCGGGCCCGACTGGAAGGAGAATTGCGCCGTTTCGGCGAAATCTAGCATGGGTACGCGATTGCGTCTGCATAACGCCTGTGAGCACTGCACCTGCAGACCCAGAAAAAACCTGCATTCAAATGTGCGGAATCCTTCTTTCCTTCTATATTTTTGTACCTACAGCTTACATATATCTTATCGACGCGCAAACAATTAAATCGTCGCGAAAAGAATACAAACGTCATAAACAAGAAAAAGAATTATTTTTAAACATATAAAATAAAACAACAATTTGGTATAGTATCACAAACTAATGTTAAAACTTCATAAATAAAACATGTGAGAACTACCGTAAAGGTGCGAAGTAATAAATGAGTATAATTTTTATTATACAAATTTATTTGTGTGACATAAATCAATGTTTAAATTAAAATTGTTATTTAGATAGTATCTACAAAAACGTTCTTATTTCTTATTAACTTTTTTTCTCTTTCTTTCTCTCTATCTTGTCACGTTCAATTGGTGATAAGTTTTAGATTTGTCTCTGAGAATAATTTTTTTTTTTTCGAATAATATGTTATCACGTACAATGAGGATAGCCGTATGAGTGCACAGCAAAGTTACGAGGACGCCGCAAACAATGGATATCACGTAGCCGGTTCTTCGAAAAGCGTACGGTAGAAAGAGTATACCAGTACCAATCGCGCACTTTATCAGATGTGAGAACGCGGTAAAATCTCTGCAAGAATTTTTTTTCTTTTATCACAAACAACATACTACTATTCTATTAATTTTATCGGTATCTTGGCAGATTGTGTAAAGATTAAGATAATACCGCGTGAATGGTTAATCTTTAATTGAGTTTTCAAAATCCGCTGCGAGAAATAATTAACAGTTTGGCAAAATTGTTGATGTAGACACGATATATTTTATGTCAAAGTAAGGTATATATTAGCGAACGACAGTATCTACTACATTAAAATCTGAATGAACAACTTTATAAAAAATTCTGTTCAATTGCATTTTAATGGCTTAAAACAATTGATAAGTTTTTACTTGATTAGAAATTGCTATCCAACGGCTAAAAACAGAACTCGAGATATTTAAAGAAAAATAATGTAAGATGACGTACGAGATCAGAGGTGCGGACGGGCGATCAGCAAAAGGATCGTATTCGTCTTCCTGAATTTGTCGATCAGTCTGAACATCTTCTGAGACTTGCCTCAACGAGATGCGGGATCTGTCGTCATCAAGCGAATGTAGATAGTTAAACAACGGCATCTTAACGTAACGAGACCTCGAGTCGTCTCACTTATCGATCATATCGCGCTTAGAACTCCGCAAGGTCTGCCACTGAATTTCATCAATAACGCAAAGCATCCGGATTCCACACACGACGCTCCAATCAAACAACCAATAAATTATCTATTCACCTGCTTGCGTGGTATTGCGTTAATGATATTAACGCCTAACTTATTTAACGAGCAGCATTTAATTTAGAATGGAACCACGTAACTATGTTGAAGAGAACGCGACGATTCGAAGCTATTGCATAAGTATTTCATCTCGTGAATCTTTCGACTGACACTTAAAAACAACGAAGTTTCCTCAGTATCGATTACAATCGCTTGAGTTCTTTGAATTGAGTAAAGAAGATGAAGTGCACTTTTACATAACTGCATTTATGCAAAAGATAACGTTAAGAGATGAATAGTCAAGTTTATTTTTTCAATTAAACATTTATGGATTCAATGTTTAAATTTAGAAAAGCTAGAAATCTTTTAAGCAGACTGGACAATACTTGACAATTATTCGTTTTGCTGAAATAATGCAAAACATTTGGTACATATTGTTAATTACTTTACGTTAAATGTTCGAGAACACTTCAATTGTCGCATTGTGTGTAGAGGTTGTATAGAATTACAATAGTATTAATAGCATTCTTTCTTTTTTAGGCGATTATACCACCAGAGTTTTTGAATATTGAACAATTTTGTCTTTGTTTCTCTTCATTTTATTGCGCTAGACTTAAAATATTTTACGACTTAAACGTGTCGCAAATAAGCATTTTTTAAATAGAATTATACTTAATTGCTTGTAAAAGTATTGCCGCTGCTTGCAAATGTGTAACAAAGACTTGCAACATGTTTTTTAGACTTGTTTCTTTAGATAATTAAATGACGGTTCGCACTTAGCTGCAGAAATGTTCAACTGTGCAAACAATTTTTCATTCGTCACTTGTATTTATACGACTGAAAACAAAGTCCGTCGAATATTGTTGCAATTTACATTTTCTTTTATCAAAAGTAACACACATTTAACCTTGATCAATATATCTTTGATTAATCGATAAGTCTATCTCTCTCGATTGGTACATTAAAATACAAAAAATTTCAGACGATATTAAATAGATTTATTACTTCTCCATAAAAATGTCTGCAATATGAGATTAACTTTGAAATTATCAGTAAGAACATAGCAAATCGTTTTGTTATACTTAACAAAAGATTTTGATGTTTTCATTGTTTTTCACAATTTCAGATAATTCTTGAGTCCATATCGTAACAGCATGATTTCATGCTGATACGACAAAATACAAATGTGTCTGGCTATAGAATCATTCTTTCCACATCATCTACAAGAAGAGTATAGGACTAATAATTACTAAATTAATATAGATATTTTTAAGTAATCTTATTTTATTAATCGGATCACATTATCGCAGATTTGTTACAGATAAGTATTTATTTACATTAGATCTATTTAAATAAATTGCGATGATTTCGTCTATGTACAAACGTGTTGGTATATGCATAAAACAATAATTCCATAATAATAATACACATCTAAACTAGATGAAATATAATACAGCGACAGCGCATAACTGTCGATCGGAAGCTGCTTTACCGTCGCAGCCAGTTTTTACACGATCCTCTTTCTTACGTTAATTAATTAAAGATATAAAAATAATAGCCTCCAGTCGGCTGGCGCTACAGCTATCAGAGCCATCGACTGTATGTACGAATAACAATAATATCTGAGCATTCTCGCTGGCGTTACAAACTCCGTCGTATAAAGAAAGAAAGGAAGGGAAAAGATCAGAATTCGTCGAGTTCGCGCTTCGATCTCCCTGTTCGTTACGCCGCGCGTAAAAACATTATTTAGATGCTAATAAAATAATATAAGTAGAG
The DNA here is from genome assembly GCA_014825685.1 of Pseudomyrmex cubaensis. Taxonomy (NCBI): domain Eukaryota; kingdom Metazoa; phylum Arthropoda; class Insecta; order Hymenoptera; family Formicidae; genus Pseudomyrmex; species Pseudomyrmex cubaensis. The sequence goes on from QVOA01000194.1 coordinate 46,074, forward strand.
TCCATCAGTCCTGGGTGTGTTGCTTATACATCCTAAATTATATGTTAATCACATGTTTCGCAGTTATTTATAACTAAAATCACAGGCTCCGTCTGTGATTATTACCTCAGTGTTCACACAATCATCATTGTTATATAGTTAAATAATTAAAATTGGTTGTTGAAGAGAGGAACTCTATACATAGTATTTTCTCGAAGTCGCGTGATGTCGCGAATTACATCGCGTATTAAACCGTGATTGTATTCTCTTCGACGAATAAGCAATCGCGACGAGCCTTAATCTCCCTATATCAAGTAACAGTTACAGCGTCGCTCACTCGTATCACTCTCGACTTAAAATATATAGTGTCGGAATAAATAACAAATAAACAGTGCATACAAACTTAAATATATTAAAATCAGTTTTTAATTATAATCTCTCTATGTTAAGCAAATTGAACCGAATACGTATAAAATGCTAGCAAAAATATTCTGCATTCACATCTTTTTAAAGAAGTTTGTATAAATCGTTGCTTATTTGCCATTCGTTCGCTTGAAATTTATCCATAATCCGTCTATTTTATTGCATTTAGCAAATGAGCGGATAATAACTAACGTTAATCGTGATATGTGACGTATTCGAAAGAGAGTGAAAGATGCGCTCGATATATTTTCGAAATCGAGTTTCATTTCCATTGTCTTTCGAATTGTATGATAATCACGCATTTCATCCACTCATAGTGTACACACAATAGTTTTCCGTATCCTCGACTATATTCATCAATTATAAAAAGAAAACAGTAATATACATTAGTATAACACAGCGTAATAAATAAAATCACAAGATAATTTTAAAGTGAAGATACAAATGCTAAATGGAATATGAAATTGCAGCTTAGATGCACGCGAGCGCGTGTCGTTTGGAATGTGAACTATTGACTCTGACATTCTCAGATGCATATAAACACTCTGAACGGATCTTTGCACATCCTTTGGTGCCAACAACAAACGACAGTTTGTTCCACAGATAATTTTTCTTGCAAAAAGATTACAAATATTTGTGAGATAATACATAACAATTATGATATAAATAGATTATAAATATAGATTATAAATATAGAACATAAGTAAGGTTTGAAAATTTATGTAGAGTTACCAAGTACTTTTACCGAACGTGGACCAAGTAATCGAAAGTTTGATCAACAAACTCATTCTTGTTGACGCTGGTCAAGTAAACCAAACACGAATTCGTTTATATTTTACAAAACAATTATCAAATAATATCAATTATTAAAATAATTAAATAAAAGGACATATCTGATACTGCACTAACTGATATGTGCAACTCTTAACGATCGTGTTTAACGATGTGTGTGTAGAAGGTGTCATTTTGCTTTGTATTTAATAAATAAAAAGTTCACGCACCAACCGCAATCGCGTCGACTCTTTATGGTTTTTTCTTGATTTTTGTTATTAAACATTTTTGTTTTACTTGATAAAGAATTACATATCTCTTGATAAGTTGATACATACGTATCACACACACATCAAGAAATCCAGATAAACATAATTATACTTTCCTAGAAACTATTGTTCCTTTAGAAAATGCAAAGTTTCTCTCTAAATATCTGTATGTGTGTATTGTTTTTGCACTAGATATAAATATCATAAATATTTATATAAGATTTAGAAATTTTGTCTATACTTCCATATCGCCAGTGAGAATTTACCAATTTAAATTTAATATCTTTTCTTATAATTAAGCTATATGAGTTACTTGTTAAAAATTTATATACATTCGTGAATTACACAAGTATTATTTCAGTTTTTGATTGAATAGCAAAAGCTTTAAATTATAAAAGATGTATGAAATGTTCTTTTAAATGCAACTCGAAGAAAATGCATACTATCTATATTATATAAAGAAATAAGATTTTTAATTCAATTGAAAAATATTGTTTTGTGAATTAATTTAAAATTATCCTTGCTAGCACAATAATGTTTCGAAAAAAAATAATGTTTTGAAAAAAATGCAAGATTAAAAAGGCACAGGAATTAGGGTCACTTCGACGTATCGCATTCTAAACGAATGTTTTACGTGTCTAGAATTCCATTCAGACGTCTACGTGATAAGGCCACGCAGATCTAGATACAACATAAAATAATGAAAAAAAAGAAAAAGCAAAAGTTCGCTGTAGAGACTCGTTATTCATTTAGTTTTGCGTAAAGCAATGATCATCGTGTTCTTAATAGTCACTAGAAATCTGATGACACTCAAGCGAATCGCACTCGGCGAGAGCCTCGCCGTGTCCTAGAGGAAACTCGTCGGTCAGTAAACTCTTCGGCACCGTGGCCGCCGAATCGATGCTGTCGAAGTAACGATGCGACCACGTGGCGCTCGTGCGAAAACGTCTGGTAGGTGAGCCAATTATAAATTCTACCCGCGTAGAACCAGTGACAGATGACGTTTCTTGATTCAAAGAATCCGGGTAGAGCGATGAATCACTATGCCGGAAGCTGCTGTTGGTCGAACATAAAGAGCTCAGTGGTTCGGTGCAGTTCTGAAAAATATGAGATGTCTATTAGCCAGATAAATATGACTGCTATTCTACAAGCAAGGAGATTTTTCTTGTTGAGACTACAGCTTGTATATCATCTTGAATATTATTGATAACGAAGATTGTCATTTTAATACCCAAGAATTGAAACAACCATTATTAACTTTGCTATATAACATAATTATTTTGTATATTGTATATTAAAAATAATTAAGTTGTAATATCAGCTGTAACACTGGCTGTTTTAATACTGAGATATATTATATATATTATATAAGATAAATTAATTATTTTGTTACATAAAACATGGTGTTTGAAAAAAGAGATATCAAAGTAAAAATCTTATATAAAACAAACTATATACTTGATTTGAATCCAGTCAAATTGAAAAATATAAATACTTCATATAACAGAGTTAAAAATAATAATTAAAAATTTAAAGAGAGCGTCTCGTAAAATTATCTTTGGAATACATAATAATTTCGCGCGGTACTGCTGAACATGAGATGGACAATGAACCGCAAGGCCAAGCAGGTAAGCGTGTGGTCGATTCATTTTCCCTAAAAAATCGCTGGTCGTAAAAGTATGACTGTAGTTTAGACTGCGACGGCTCTCTCGGTCTTTCATGTCCGTATACAAGCAACGCTAGCAAATAAGATCAAATCTTAGCAAACGAAAAGAGCAAACCAACTTAACACACAACGTACGTTCCAAAAAGAGCTAGGAAGATGACTCGCTGGCGCGAGATGAATGCTCATGACGATCGGAAGGATGCGTGCTAAATGAAATGTTCTCTCGTCTCTATATCGTCTTGTGAGAATAAGAAATGCTTGAAAATATGTATTTGGCGGAATATACAGGAGTGAGGTAAATAAACAGATGTCGGATCGGGCGTGTATGATTGTGTCTTTGCGGAGGTAAATCAAAAAATAATAAATCTAAACGTGCTTATAATTAAAATGCCACTTTGTCCAGCTGTCGACTTTATTTTCAATCTCGCGAACAAAAGCTCGTATATATTGTGACGAATATATAAACTTTAAATAAATTGATCGGCCGCACGAATCATGCACGAATCAACAGATCTCGCAAATAAAAAAAAATAAAAAAAATAAAAATAAAATTAAAAAATCGCAAAGAAAGAGTAAAGCAGCAAAATCCAAAGAGCGAATAATTATCTGTGTAAACCCTTTATAATCAAACGTAACTTCGAAAATATATATATTTATTTTCATATCTTATATACACCAATTTCCAGGATAATAAAATTCTACTTTAAAAATTTTCAAGATTAGGTAACTAAGATAAGAATTTATTAGTTTCTATTGCTAGTCTACATTTGATACTATAGTGTTAGCGTTTTATTTTAAAAGAAAGAACTTTATTTTGTTTATAATAGAAATCAAGATAACAATATATATAAAAATGCTAAATACGTTATATACTTGACAAAACCAAAATGAGCGATTAACGGTTTGTCTACATTAACTCTACGTCCAAATCTTAATGTATAAAAATTGCTGTTAGCTACATTCCGAAAGCTGCGATAAAACTCACACAATTTATTCACGAGCATAAGCATTCTTACTTACATTCTGGAAGATTTGACTACAGGTACGTGCGCGTGCCAGTATTTAAAGTGAGAATGTTCAAACTATAGTGTACACTCTAACTGGTGTAGGTGGGAGTATGAAAGTGAGTTGAAAAGACAAGAGGCTACAGCTCACCACATCCAGAAAAGAAGCATCGAAGCAAATGATAATAAAAAAGCATAACTTACGAGAAAAAACCGGCGGCACGCGAGAAGGGGCCACTTTCTTTCTTTATTGGACCGCCGATGGGGACGGGCTCGAACGCACGCTCGCCTGCCCTCCAGGTCAGATTGATTTTGGTAGACGGTCGGGCGAGCAATTGGTGGTTTTATGACAAAAATCGGTCGATTTGCTCGTTCGAGACACTCTGCACGTATAGTGTTAGAGATGCGTTTTTCAGGAACATTGGTTTACAAGGCAAAGACAGTGGCAGCGAAAACGGAAATTCCGTTTCTTTATGTAATCGTACATTGGTGATACCGTGTCGAAGTCCGCGATGAACAAGGAGAAAGGAGAATCAGGAAAATGGAAGAATAGAATGTGGAAATAATGGAGAAAAAAAAGATGTCGCGAGAAAGTCAATGCTGATATGTCTGTATCACAGAAAACCGCGCGTACTAAAATATATTCTCGGTATAAACGCGCATATTATCGGCCGATATCTAGTAGCTGTTATAGTACACAGTAACGACGTAACGTGACAGTAGTACTAGTGGTAGAAGTAAGTAGTCACAGTGGCAAGAAGTAAGAAAGTGAGAAATAGAAAGACAGTATAGAAGAATTGATCGTCAAGGGAAAGCAACGATGTTAGAATGACACCGTTTAGTCTGTCTAGCCGAACTTGAACGAGCCCAAAATCGATACGGCAGAGATAGGACTCCATCGGAGAAATAACGTAATCTGAGGGATAAAAAGAAGGTGGACTTCGAAGGAAACACTGTTGGAGGCGATGATTGTCCCTAAGAGAGAACGACTATGGCCCATCGTCCTGGGGGTGAGAAGGCTGCCCTCTCTACTATATTGGGCCGTTGGACAACGGTGACTTCAGCCAGCTGCTCCAAAAAAATTGCTTTACGGGTCGTACCTTGCCGTTCTCGGACGTATCGACAGACGTCGCCGCGCGCGCCAGGCTGTGGGAACGACGCGCCGGTGCGGGCGGTCGTCGAGGCGGAGCGTTAATCGTCCCCGTCGTAGGCGAGGACGCATTGTTGTTAGACTCCAGTGAGTCACGGGCGCGCGACAGCGAGGAGGATTTGTTTAAGGAGTCTCGGCTGGAATTATTACGGGGCAGAGAACGGTTGTTCAAGGATGATTCTCGATTTGTTTCCTTGTTGCTCCCAGCACCGTTACCGCTGCTGCTCCCATTGCCGCCGTTTCTAGACAGACTCCTGTTGCTGAGCGAGTCCCGACTGGAGTCGCGCGCTTTCGACAGCGATTTGCCACCGCTATGACTGTCGCGACTAGAATCACGCGGCGGTCTCGTCAGTGACTTGAGTGATTCCCTGCTGTCATTTCTGCCGTGACTAGGTGGTCGCGGCGGCGTCGTTGCAGTCGCGTTTGCTGTTGATGTGGTCGACGTTGTCTTGCCACTTGTATTGCCCGGTAAAGGTATACGACTAGGACGTCGTCGCGGCGACGGTTTGATCTCTACTGGCTGATGGTGATCTCGCGCGGATTCCGTACTGCTACCGGGCTCAAGACCGCTCTGTTCACATCTCAGCTGTTCCGAGTCTTCAGGTTCAACTTCCGTTGGCGGTCGTTGCTGAAGACGTTCTAGCACGCGCACTCGCGCTCGCGTGCCTTCTAGTTCGATGTTCCGTTCCTCTAACTGAAAGACGCGTATTATTTTGAACATGTTGTTTTATACTACATAAAAATAGATGCTATCTAAAAAAAAGAGAAAAAATTTAATGCATTTGAAACTTTTAAAATGTGTTTTAAAGAAATCTTTCAAATAAAAAACTTATGCTGCATAAATTTTGATTCCTACTCACCTGAAACCGCAAATCATCGTTTTCTTCCCGCGCTTTGTCTAGTCGCTCGGAAAGAGTTTCTGTACTTTTTTGCACCTCATCTAACTTTTTCTGTAGAACCTGCAAATGATAAGTTATCAAAATATTAGTATAAAAATTGACTAAGTTTATTCTTTCATATATAAAACAGGCAATTATATCTTACCTGATTATGGACGGTAGTAGTGATTAGATGCCGCTGAAGCTCAAGATGTGAGCGCTCGTGAAGAATAGCTACTATCTTCTTCGAATCTACGTCCTTCCTCATCACGTTGGCCACTTTAGCGGGCGATATCAGAATGGAATCAAGTGCTCCTAGTCTGATTCGCCTTTCTTTCACATTCGCGTCAACGTCGATATCAGCCTTGCGTGGTTCTTCACTGCGTCCGACCACGTCCAGCAACACGTTCTTCTCGATAGTCCTCGTTCGAAAGCGACTTTTGTCAACCTTGCTTCCGGGACTACCGTTGACCGACGTGAAAGCCGAACTTTTGCTCTTAATATTGCTAACGTTGGCCTTCTTTGGCGAGATGATCACCGGTGCAATCGGTTGTAATCTTTGAGCACCTGGTGCTACAATTCCCGAGGTTGCGTTCTCGCACAGTCCAGCACGCAATCGATCTTCGAGACCAGTCTTCAAAGCCGACAGAGCGGCCAATTCGGCTTGCAGCTCTTGACAACGTGCGCGACTCGATATCGTTTCCGCTTCGAGCTCGGCCACCTTGTCAAGCAGCTGTTCCTTTTCCCGCCTGAGCGCTATCACCTGCGGGTCTTGCTGCCTATCGACACCTTCGACAATAACATTGCTATCGTGGTCAATCGTTCTCTCAGCATCGTTAAGACCGGTAACTTTCTTCACAGCCTCCAATACATCCGTTGACGCCAATTCTTCCGATGCCACACTTTCCAGACGACCCTGAAGACACTCGACCTCCTCCCGTAATCGGATCCCCTTACGGTGGATCACATCTAATAGGTTCCAGAGTTCATCTTCCGCTTCGTCCAGCGCGCTCGGCCGTGGACTACTCGCTCGCGGCGCGATCGCCGTCGAGGCGCTGTCCTTCGACGAAGTCTCCGTGCTGAATCCGGAGTCCTGGACTGTCGCGCTGCAGTTGTTCTTGGTGCCGCCACTGTGGGAGTTGCTGCGACTCCTAGGCAGCGAGGACGAGGATTCGCCTCCCCCACCGCCACTGCCACCTTCGCGCGTCACTCGTCGCCGAATCTTGCCGGGCTCCCATTCGCCAATCCGTCGCGACGATGGACTCGACAACGGTAGAGGGATGTGCGAGCTTTGGGCGCAGCTGGACATCACGGACGCACCCGCGGACGCCGTCGCGGCCATCTTGTGCCGGAGGTTTGGGAACGTCTCGATAACGAGATCCCGAAACTCGAGCAGAGCGCCGACTTCATTCTGCAGCTCCTGCAGGGACTTGGCTTGCTCACTGATCAGATAGTGAAACGGACCGGGGCGTAGGGGCATGCAGTCCATGCCACTGCCACCGTTTCCACCAACGATGCCGTTCCCGGCACCGACGCTCACCACGACGCCCTCCGTCGAACCGTCACCACCGCTGCCGCCGCCACCACTGCCGCTACCGCCGCTGCCACACTGCAATAATCAAGAAGAGATCCAACTCATAAGATCTGTACATATTAAAACATATAAAAACAAGAACAAAACAAAGAAACCAGTTAGTTACAGGCGATTTATATTTCACGATAGAAACTCAAAACGGTGATCCATTCGATTTGTATGTCGCGCCAAACAGAAAAAAGATGAAGCTCTTAAACTACTATTATTACTTTACTCGCCAAGAAACTTGTTGATCACTTGTTTATCGCCTGATTGTTTTCTAGCGCATGTCGCCTAGTTTCGCAAAATGAGACCCTGTACGTGTAGGTGAAAACGTCCGCTTTCCTTTGCGCCAAAATAACACACTCTCGGCAACCCCAAGTCAGACGAGCTATCCGACAAACGAGCGCTAATCCGCGAAGTCCGTCACGTCTCCTCTGGCATACCGTCAATCTCACCACTGCCGCATCCATCGGCGTTCCTCTCGAACACACCCGCGCGTACGAGCGAGAACCGTGACAGCAGAAATTACGCCGATACTCGACGTAATTTATCGCATTCGAAAGTGCAATTTCTACCTCGTTCTCGTGAGAGACTGAGCGCGTCTTTCATTATCCGGGCGACGTGTCCTGTCCGATATCTCGCACTGACAAATAGGTGCTGTCAATGGGAGCTTTCACGATACGTACTTTGCGATATGCGAAACGCTTTTCAAACCACGATGTCACTCGGGACATATTGCATCATATATCGATAAAACGAGAAATCAATCAATAACTTTCTCATCAAATTTAATATTGCAAAAAGATCATCAAGTTATTTCGAATTCCTGAAGCATGAAGAGTCAGTTGGTTTTCGCACATACATATTACATATCTTGTGTTAATATGATCGTTTTTCCAGATTCAGTATGCGTTATTGCAGCTTGCTTTATTGAGAAAGAAAGGAAAATTGGAAATCCCGCGTGTGGCGGAGAGATGCACTTTGCGTCCGTTATTTTATCGTCGTACAATTCGCGTCGCGGAAGACGCCGGCGCCGCGGTTGTGCGTGATACGCGTCACCGTCACGTTTTATTAACGTAGTGTGTGATGCGTGTCGCGACTAGTGAAGCGGCAAAGCAACAGGAAAGTGCGAGAGAAAACGGGGCTTTTGTGTCAAAGTCTCTTTCTATCTCGTACGATATTTCTCTGGTAAACGACAAACGTCGAAGACGCAAGGAGCAAACATGATTTTCCCAACGTATCAAGTGGTTTTTAAATCGAGAATTTATGACTAATTTTTGTACATGTCTCAGAGAACATAAACAAATAATCAATATATTTTTTGTATGTCATTTTATATTACTTAAGTAATTAAAATATCTTAGAATTTCTGTTAATTATTAATTTTTATGTTTTTCACTTTTACGTTATACAGCTTTACTTTTATTTATATAGTTTCCTCTGTATAGCACTTAAATAGTGTGATGTTGCAACATGTTACTAGAAGCATAATGTGTCCCAAGAGAGGAAACGGATCCCACCTTTGTCTGTGAACGGATGATTCATGCCGAGCTTGACAGACGATGTTATGTCTCAGAAGAAACAAACCTGGGGCTGCTCCTGACATCTCCAAGCGAATTAATTTTCACGCATTTATTCGACAAAATAAAAATTAATAAAACAGTTATTTCAAAATAATTACTTTTTACACAGAAAATTTCAAATAGCAAACCTTTCTCTTGACTTAATCTACAATAAAACAAACAAACTTTAATCAAACTTTAATTTTACGTTTAATTTCCAAGGATTACGTTAAAAAAAAAATATATATATAGCATAAGACATTGTTCTTTGCAAAAATTCTTATTCGCAGTTTAATTGAGCAGTTTCTCTTGTATGTTTTATGCAGCAGTTCCACATCAGTTTTGTACAAAGAGCCTTCGATAACGGGTCAGCAGCTTTTTGTTTCGACAGATCGATTCTTTTCTTCAGATCGAAGGCTGTTCGCGCACGGCCTCCGCGTTTTCCGCGACGTTCACCCACACACGTTTTCGCCATTGTTCTCTTCTTAAACGCGCCGCTCCTTTTAAACGCTTCTTGTTAGACGCGGTTGTTCCAAGACGAGAAGAGACCGTCGCGAGAGCGAATCCGTACGCGAGGTCGCGGCATACAATACGACGGAACAAACGTTTAAAGGAGCAACACGACGAATATCCTCGTCATTCCTGTATAACAGACTAAGACGACTGAGATATCGGATCGATTTGCAGCGATTTACGAGCAACTCGTAGACAACAGGCGTGTCCCGCCGCAATCGTCTCGGACAATCTCTCGATAAGGCGGGCATTACCATCACCGGACGATTTGTTCCGACCACAGTTTTTATCGAGAGATTGATGTATCGTACCTTACCTCTGTGTCGCATAAAGTAACGGGTATTTTTTAGCATTAAGTTTAATATTTCAATTCTAGAGACGTTGAGTATTGAATTTTTCAAAATAATTTTGTATAAATTTTTTTATGTAATAAATATTGCCACAATATTATTTTATTAATTATCGCAAGAAAGTGTCTTTTTTTAAAGAATACTGATAAACGCAAAACTATTTTACATCTTGTTACTCTCAGTTATAAGCAAAGAAGAGTGAAGTTGTTCACAACATTTATATCAATTATTTGTACTTATATTATTGTAGTTATCGAGAAATCGTCATAAAAAGAAATGAAAGTTTCCCTCGCGCGCGTGCGGAAGCTCGCGTGATTCATAAGGCGTCGATGCTCATATCGCGGCTTTTCTTTCCGGCCTCTGCACGATAAAGCCTCGAGTGAACTGCGGCGGGTCCATCCACGTGCAACGAGAGACCCCCGCATGCAGTAATCATCCGCATAATAATGACTCGGTCGTTGCACACGCGTGTCACTCTTATAAGGAGCGAGGTAGTGCCTACGCGTTCGATTTCTTTTTTTTTTATTTTTTTGATTGGTCTATTCGTGTCCAACGCCTATGCATCCACGAGGAAGAGCAAGACGGAAGGAAGTGAAGTGTGATGTAAGAAAAGAAAAAGAGAGAAAGAGAAAATCCTGTCCGCCTCCACGTGTCGGCGCGCGTCGTTTGCGCCACGCGTGTACCTTTGCGCCCGCCTTCGCTAAGTGAAGAGATCTTGATGTAAAAGGGCTGTGGCTCTTCGACGCCCCACGTGTTGATTGCGCCGACATGCCCAGAGGTCACAGCACGCGGATAAGCTATTTGTATCGTGGTGCGAATAACTTGATGTGTTACATTGAATTTTTAAGTGAGGTAAACTGTTATTGAATCTCTAATAAATAAAAAAAAGTAACAGCAAAATTAAATAAATTAATCTAACCTTTGTAACTACAAAAGTTTTTTTCAAATTTCGACATTGGAAATTGGAATTAGAAGTAGTTGAAAGTGTAATAAATTCAAAAATATAAAAAAATCGATGTTTTTTATTTCTCTAAACTAAAATATGTATATTTTCTTAATAAAAAATATTCAAATCTCGAAAGTTTTATTTTTGGAAAAATATTTAGAATATATTCAAATGTATTTAAATATTTGACACAAATTTGTAGCAGATGTTGCTATCCACCTAGAAAGTATGCTAATTTTATACCGTAACGCAATAACGCTACTTGCGAATAAAGTACATACGAGTTCAATACAGAACATATCCTCCACGACGTTAATTTGTTGCTCGACTGGCGATTTTATCGTCTTGACTCTTCAAACGCGATCGGCGTGGGTGCTGCGGTTGAAAGCAACTTTGCGCGACTCCTACATGTCGGCAAACCACACACCAAACGAGGCGCGTAGAGAGCATTAAGCATTTTTACCAAAAACCGTACGCACGTTCGTCGTTCGGAGCCAGTTCGCTTAATTACAAAGCTCTAGACACGCCGGCTTCTCCACAATTTTTGCTCGAGGTTAATTAATCCGCCGTAACTGACGTCAAAGTATGACAGGGCCAAAAGTTGCAGCGGGCAACTATGCAAGATACTAACACAATTTCAGACAAAATATATAACTATACGTCAAGAATAAACCGAGGTCACATTCCCGAAGATTGCCTTGTAAATTCAATTCCGGCGCTTATCTCTCGTGTCACGTAAATTTATTATGCTTGAACAGATTTACTTCCCTGAAGAGATCACCACATGGTTTTTTGTTTAAACAAAACTTCATCTTCAGAAATACTGAATATTTTACACTAAGCTAATCGATTATTTTTGATTAAAAAAAGAGAATTTTACAATAATTTACTATTATTTTGTTTCAACTTACACGAACCTTCGTCTCGGAACAAAGTAGACAGTGAACACGCGCGTGGCTTCACTAACAATAAGCAGCCTTCGACATGATTCAGAAATAGAGTTTAATGCAGGAAAAATCGTCGAACGAATATTTTCCGACGACATTCGATAAATGCATTCGCGATTGTTCGTTCTGCAATACGCCGCGCGCATCGGCGTGTTATACTTGCGAGGAAACACTCGTTACGTTTCAAGTTCACGCTCGGTAACGAACTTGCTCGGGAGGCTATCTGTTAACGGTGATATGTGGGTGCCAGTACGACGAAACCGCAGGAAGGCCGCATGTGCTGGTGTGTTCGAGCTTTAAAAAGATTCATGTAACCAGCTGCAAATAGCAGCCAGTCTTATTGTAACAAAAATTCTTTCAAAATTCTTGGAGATATATTGGAAAATATTATAAAGAAAAGTCTTTGAACCGGCCCAGTAGTCTCGCGGCCTGAGTGCGAGGGCTGCGAGTGGGAGGTCCCGAGCTCGAATCCACACCGTCAGATTTTTCCGGGCCGGTCTCTTTCAAATCGAGTTTATCGATTGAAAAGCGAACTGAATCGGGCCTCCGAATGGATCGTGGATATAGAAGTGGAGTGTTGAAAAATATTGTAACCCT
>QVOA01000195.1:0-53804 GCA_014825685.1 Pseudomyrmex cubaensis
ATTTACGAGTTTTAGCTCGTTTCGTTCGCTTCATGTGTAGGTCGGGAAAATCGATAAAGGAAAACACTGATTTAAGGAAAAAACTGATTCTGATCTGCGCGAAGGGAAAAGACGTCGCGAAAGACGGCGTACGAATGTTTGCCCGTATTCGGAACGAGCAACTCGTCACTTAGAAACACATCCGTCGCATCAAAGAGACATATGCTCGATGCATTATGTTAACATACAGATATCTCGTCGTGACGTTTACATAGACGCGGAAATCGGACCGACCGACGGCTTTCCTCTCTCTCCTGTCGTCTCTCTCGCCTGAGATATGCTCGTAGTAATTACTGCGCGCGTCAGAACGTTCTTGTACGCGCGCGTACGCTTTCCCCTTGGTCTTTCCCTCCCGCCCGATGCGTTTGCGATTCACAAACTGCTTAATCAACTGCGCGCCGATCGCGGGAAATGAGCGACGTCGCGACGCTGGAAATGTTGACTTTGCTCGATGGATGTTTTCGTTATGTCTATACGAGACGCGGACATTTGACGACGACGACGACGACGATGACGACGATGAGTTTAACTAGACAGTACGCTTTGTCGTAACAGAAGGAGGCGAATTTACATTAATTGTCTAATTATACACGTCTGTGCGAGAAATATCAAATGATCTTTACGTTCGAATTTTACGTTGTTTATTTCGGAGTTTAATTTTAAAGACAGTCTCAACAATATTTGTTCGAGATTATTTTATTTTATTCCAATTTTTCTTGCAAAATAAAAAAAATAATTCAAATAAAATAATTCAAGTTCACGTTTTTCTCTATCAATTTAGAATCATAACGAGCGCACTTATCTCACTCTAAATACTTGCGTCACATACAGTGCTCGGTATTTTCCGCACACACAGGAACGTCGAGATTATTTAAAGTTCGCCAATGTGCGGCGGCATGCATATAAGTACTCGCAAATTGAGTAGGTCGTGACTTCTGACGGCGAATATACGCTTGTGTCCGGACGAGCGTGCACGCGCCGGCTACGCGAATTCACTTCACCGTCCTTTTCCGTGAGAGAGCGGCGCCTTTGCCACGGCAACCATCTCCTCTCTCTCTCTTGCGATAGTCGAGGCAGCTGGGCGCGAAATACGATAAACTAAACTCGCTCGCGAATTCCCGCGAGTGACGGCGTCGAAAAATATTTATTCCCCGAACGCGCCCGCACCACCACCTACCTAGGGGTAAGCCTTTACCGTGCACACGCCTCTCTCGCCTCGTTCGCCTTAGAAAAAGATTTCCTATCCTCTTCCGCTTTCCTTCTTTCCTTCGATTTGGCGGGAACTCGCTCGTTTATTCGCCGGCCGAGGGTATTTACATAAATCAGCTATGCAATCTCTTTTTATACATTTCGCGAGAGTACGGCGCGAAAGTACACGACGGCCTGTATGCACGTATACACAAATATAAAGCGTACACACAGTCTTTTCTAGGTCTTTTCCTCCGGCCGACGTACTTCCCTTCTCGCTCCCTAACGCGTGTTCTTCCGGATACGAGTTTTTATCGTCATTTTTTTTTGGCAGATAAGCGGAAAATTTGTTCCCTTCTTCATGACGTTGAAAATTTACCACGCCGCGGGTGTATACGAAGCAGCCTGTCGTTTTTATTCTCTCAAGGTTTTTCACACGAGTATATATTACGCACTATTTTGTAAGAAAGCCGCATCCCTCAATTTACCGACGAAGAGATGCTGTTCGGATTCGCAGCTGAAATAAACACCGCTCGGAAACAATATTTTTGTCTGCGGCGACTGTCCTTGTGAAATTCTGACGCTAAATTGTATCGTTATACACTCTTTCTACGTTGAGAAGTAAATATAATAAGAGATTTAATTATCGTTCAATATACATTTTGCAAGGAGACACCGTCAAATAACTCCTGGTTGGATATTTTTTAAATTACATCCGCGCGCGAGCATCTCGTGCGGACTGCGAGAGGGACGAGATGTTGACGGTTAATGAAATCGAGTCGGAGTGTGATAGGGTGACTGCGCGGCCAGCTTTGATGTTGCTTCCGCTGGTCGGTTATCGTACCCGACCCCGAGAATTCGGATACGATGAAATATTAATTAATCGACGAAAGAGAAACAAACGACTAGACTATCCGCCCGATTATTTTCAGTCTGCTTGGCCCGCTGAGGGACGAGAGTAAGTGGCCGCGGGGGATGAAAGAGAATGATGGACCAAGTAACGCGTGGCAATTAATTAAACGAAATCCGCTGAGAAGTTGTTCTTCCGTATCTTTTTTCCGCCAAATCGAGCGTGCGATTCCTCGCTTCGACGATAAATCGCCTCACAATCCCCTCTCGCACTGACACCTGACAATTCGTATCTCACCGAGATTCTTTCTTAAATATCGAAGTTTTTCTCGGCAACTCGGAAAAACGGCTAAATCGACTATGAGAATGTACCGTCGAAACAAAGTCGCGTTTTTAACATTTTTCCCGAACGCAGAGAACAAAATTCTCCCGTCTTACTCTTTTTTTTTTTTTTTTCGTCGACTTACGCTTCGCTACTTGTTCTTGTATTTTTCTGCTTCTTACATTTTTCCCCCCGAAGTCGGCGAAGTGTTTCCGCCTACATCGATATTTTTTGCTCGTCGAGCAGAAATCAAAGAAGGTCTCGAAAGCGGTTGGGGAAAAGAAACGAGGAGTAGGGAGGTTTCGGGACGCGATAAAGACGCTACTTTTGTCTCGAGAGTTAGTTAGCTTCCGCTGAGAAAGTTAAAGACGGTGTTTGACAGCCACAAGCCAATAACAAGCGAACACGCTTATACTTGTGTCTGTTGTCCGCGAGAGTCATTTCCAATAATGCTCAGTTATCGGCAGTTGATTTCTTATATTATAAGATGCTCGCACTTATCTAAGACAATCTCGAATGTGTTGTAATGCTTTCCGATATCACAAATTCAGCTAACAAGTCAATCACATGAATAATCCAGACAATTTCCTTCCTTCGAATCCGGCAGGCTTTGGTAGAAACCGGAATCGGACGAATCAACAGATAATATCGCATCAAACTGAATTCGCGCCCTCCCCCGAATCACGGATCTTAGTCGCGATTCCGATTCTCAGGATCTGCAACAGTTTGCGGATCTCGAAATCGTCTTAGATGCTTGATAAGCAGCTAGTTATTATCCGGAATGCGGTTTTCACGTCCAGTATACCCAAAACCGTTTCAGCTGGCGGGCCGATCGCGCAAAGCCGGATTATCCGCCGTCTAGCTGGATTGCTCCGACGATGCTACTCTGTTGACGTTCGGATAAAATTTATATAGACCGTGACGAGTCTCCGTCTCTCTCACAGTCAGTCCCGAGAATAATCGGCGAAGCTTGATTTAAACTCTCTCGTTCCAGAAATGAGCGCCAAGTGAAAACTAGCATTCAATGTGTATTTTAAATTAGAAAAATGTACATGCGCTAAAACTCGCGCGCAATGAGTCTTCAATATTTAATTACCGCAATATCTAACATAAGATCGTTACATTTTGTAACAAAAGCCTTTTGATATGTGACGGAAAATTTTAATAGATGAGATATGTAATATTGATTTCTTTTAGAGTACAAGTAAATAAGATAATTTGGTAAATAATAGTGTTTTTTTTTATAGAAATTGTAAAATTATTTTTTACTTGACAGAACGAGATATATTTCTTCTCGTCTGATGCGAATAAACTTCAACGACATCCTGCAAGTCATCTTTACGTTAAGGAAACGATTATCGTGTAAAGGGAATTAGCGAATTTTCCGAATCTAAGAGATAATCAAGCAAAACGGTGTTCACAGTCGTCTTTCCAACTCAAATAAAATTAAGTTCTGAAGAGAGTCGCGCACAGATGTGTCCCTCCCCCTCTCTTCTTCGTGTCTAGTCCTCGCGTAGTCTTCTTCTCAACGGGAGGAATATCCGACCGATGAGAAGACGATGGAGAACGAACGCGAAACTGAATAATCGCGTTACGACCTCGGCGCGAGTTCGGAACGGATCCGGATGTTTGCAGGATTTAATGAGGCGACGTACATCGGAAAGGTGTGACTGCCACGCTTCATAGATTCATAGAATATTGAATTTCTCGCGATGCAAACGTTGTTAGTATCGATCTCGCAGTACTCGCGTTAACGAATGTTAAAACATGGCACAACGCAACATAGCGAGTTGGTTTTTTCCTAAATCAATATTTATGTACACACACACACACACATATTTGTGTGTAACATAAAAATTACATTAAATACATACAAACAAAACAAAGACTTTCAGAGATAACAAGAATTAAAATAAAACTTTTGTTTAATAATGCGATAAAAAAACAGACACGCGCGCAATATTATTTGACAAAATTTATACTCAAAAAAAATTATTTTTCTTTTTCTTAGACGAGAAAAAGAGAGAGAAAGATCTCTCTGACAACAAGATTTTTTTGCAATCCATAAACCCGGATCTACATTGTCGGCTTTCTCGAATTCGTTCGTCTTCATGAAGACGCTTCTTCTTCTCTCGCCGCTGCAGCTGTCCTAACGCCATCCATCCCTTACCGGTTTCCTACCCTTCGCTCAAGACTCCCATCTGTCTCCGTTTTCACAGTTGCACCACGGCAAAATGAAGACGCCGATTCGAGCGGAGCCGCCGACGCCACACGAATGCCGCAGATTACCGTGAAAAATGGCCGACCAAAATTGCCTCGTGTCTTCTTAATGCTTCTCACGCTAATTACCTCGGGGATGGGATCCCCGCTCTTTCATTGTTCTCTCGCCGTTTTTACGTCGGCGGAAAGCTCGGGAGGAAGAACCCGCGGGTTCTTTTTATGATTTAATTTCGAGCGATACACCTTTTCTCGCCGGGCGGAGAAATTTTTTCCCGACTGCCACGTATTGTTTCGCCCGCAATAAAGGAAAGCGCGAATATAAGAATCCGACAACAACGGAGAGGAGTAGATTCTTAAGTGAAATTAGTATTACGCGAAGTTGAGTTAATCTCTCGTCCGTTATTTATTGTACACTCGCACAAGAGAGAGCGCCGGATTAAATCCAACATTTCTTATCTCTCCTCTTAAATGCAATCGTCGTCCTTGACTCTTTCGCATTTACATTTGAAAGGAACGAGCGCGATATTAAAAAACTGAAGACATTGCACGGCGGAGGAAGAAACTTACATTTGTACTCGGTAAATCCCCCTCGGTACTCTTTCACCCTTTGCGCGCGCGCATGTGATTTGCTTTATTTTCACTTGGCGTTCTCTACTTCTTTCTCTCTCTCGTCCGGAAAATCACGAAAGTTTCCTATTCGCCGGATTATCGCGAAACATTACGTCTCTCGCGCCGTGTTTCAGCACAATGATTACACCACGGACGTTTGGCTCTTGAAGCTCTCCGAGCAGCAGGATCCATTCCGCTTTCGCATGCACGCACAGCGGGGCCTGCATTATTGCGGCTTATCCGGTATTACGCTTATGTGACGCCGGTAACATCGCAGCCTTAAGCGCGCACGATGTATCGAACACGGAATTACCCCATGAATTCGCTCTCCCTCCCCTCCTTGTCTCCCTTCCCCCATAGAAATTCTGTACACAATGCTCGAAGGCTTCCACTATCCGGTCACCCTTGCCGGGGAGACACTTCGCGTCGCAATCGACGTAAAACTTCTTTTTTTTTTCGTTTTTTTTTCAAGGATTTTCCGCTCTTCGGTAATTCCGAGTTTATTATTCTTTCTCCCCGCAGTATTTTACGCGCTTTCAATTAGACCATTTAACACTTGGTTACTTTCGTTTTTGTTTGTCTTGGCTCCGGTCTCTTGGCTTCTTGACTTTGGTATTTGGTAGCTGTTGTTTCTTTGTGACAAGTGTCACGTTTATTCATTGGAGATTCTTCGGTGGAATAAATGTGTTTAATCGTCTGTAGAAGGCGGAAGATGATGTCACACACGATATATTCTATCTTCCCTGCATTCCAGTGCTTGTCCCATGAAAGGCACGCATGAAATTCATTTATTCGATGGGTAACTCGGAGACGTGATCGAGCCGATGGATTCATTAGACTCGCCATTCGTCGCGTAGGTGATCGAGCCGTTGGAATATCAGAGATGCCTGACACTTCCTTTCTTATATACTTAAACATATATGTATATTCGAAGTCTTGCGATACACCGCAAAGGCACGAAAAAAATTCGACTTAACACGCGCGTACGTAAGATTCTCTCATAAAATTCTGGCGAATTTATTTTACACATCCCCTGAAAATTATCTGGTCGGTCTTTCGCGTTGCTTAAGATATTTCTTTGCGGTGTGTCCTCGCAGACACACCGCAGTGATGAATCTTTCAGTAAATAATTTCACGTGCCGGGCGAGCAAGCGCGCGCGCATATGACCACTTCCGGTGAGCTCGGCACATGCGACGCTTATTAATCAGCAAAAATGAAGCTTCATATTGTTATCGACAACAGTCGTCGTCTGTATCTCCCGTCGGGCGGGAAGGAGGGACCTTCGGTTAATGATATAATCTCGTTATGTAACAACGTGCTACGCCTGCGAATTCGACCCAGCCCGACGACGCAGACGGCAGCTCCTGCTGATTGCGAACGTACTTCTCGCATTCTAACAGCGCCGCTCCCGTACTTTCTCCCGATGTGTGCTGCTCTCCCTCGCTATTTCACCCCCTGTTTTCTATCTTTTTTTATTTCTCTTCCCCGTCGTCTCTGTTTCTTTCCTGTGTATCTTGCCTCACATATCGCGTTCGTTAGTCGACACACGTGGCGCCGACAGTTAAGTTTGCTTCGCAATAAATTTTTTTAGACTCGCGTCTGGCTCCTTAAAAATCTAGGATCTATCTCGTTTGTCAAGATTACACATCGACGAAAAACGTTATTATTAAATAGCACGTGTTTACTCTCTGTGCGCCAGCAAAGTGACGTAAGTCACCTCCTCCTACAGGCTGCTGATTCAAAGTACGCATTTTTTTTTTTTATTTTGAATGTGCGTTTTTTAACGAGTCACGTTCTCTTTTTTGTTCCGATTGCATCTTTTCGCGAAAGAAAGAAAGTTCGCCGGGAAAGATTGATTCATCCGTTATCGGACTTTTACGATCTTTTAATTGCGATTTCGTGACGCGGGCTTGCAACAGCGGTTTATCATCGATCGCGTTATTAATCGCTACAAGCGTAGCGTCGTAATCTAGAAAAGACCGGAAACAATTGTTTCGCGGTTGAACGTGTACGCGCAACAAGTCGCGTCCGATAAGTCATAGCCAGAACAGAGGTTTCTCTCTTCCTCTCTCTCTCTCTCTCTCTCTTCTCTTTTACGTGTGTGTGTCGTTCTCGGTAATAAACATATCTATATTGAGATAGTGTGTGTGAACGAGACTACATCCGCGCGAAGTGAGTGCGATATAGAATTTCCAATATTGGATACGTTCGCGCCGTATGAAGGCGGATGATAGCCATCGCGACGTCTTTGCGCGCGCGCGATCGATGCCACAGTAATTGGCGTCTTTTGTTTTCGGAAACGCGTCGATCGCGCATCCGTTTGTTTCATACTTTCTTAATGTGTTCTCATTAATTAATTGTTGACCAAAACAAAACCTGCAACACTATCATTTATCTTTTTCCGCTTCGTTTGTTCTTGTTCTTAAGAGACCTGTCTCGAAATAGCCAACCAGACTATTTTTGCGAAGCTCTCCTTCGCTGTAATAAAATACATAAATATTTGTAGGTGGAACGAACGCCATTTTCTCGGGGACGAAAATTCCCGCGCTTCTTGTATTTGCTCACTTTGAGAAGGGTGAACAGAAACGGAGGATAATGAGATCGGCAAGTGAGACAAACCTCGTCCTCGGAATACGAGTAAAAAAAAAAAAAAAAAAAAAAATACTTTTGATGGCGGAAAATAAAATGAGTCATTCAATGAAGTAAATGAAGTAAATCGTACTGCAACGAGACGAGATAAAAGCGAAGCGAGAGAGAGACACACCGCAGTCCTCGAGCTCTTCCGTTTCATGTATAGTGGCCGTTCTTTCCCCAGAAGTTCTTTCTTCCCCTTCTTTTTTTCCTATCTAGCAAATGGATGAAATAAATTGCGCTCTTGGCACTTGACTTTTAAACCCGCTAGGCGGATCTGTCCAACTATACTTACTTTTAAATGTCTTTTCTGCCACGAGCGGGACGCGACGGCAACGACGGTCGACGCCGCGCTGATGACGCGGGTAACGACGTGACGCCTCACAGATTAAGCCGTTCGAGGCTTACGAGCTGGTGATTACATGACGCCTGCGCTATCATCGGATGGGCAATTACGTCTCCGTAAACGGTCGTCGTTGCGTGTAAACTTGTGGATTTGCCACGGTCATACGGTGGCCGATGTTCTCTCGTCAAACGGAGGAAAGAGACAAAGACAAAGACAGAGAGAGAGAGAGAGAAAGATTAAAGCACAGAATTAGGTGTAGATAAAAATTAAACGATATAATCAAGCTCTAATTAACCAAAGCGGTAAATAAATGATATAAACAAAAATCTCTACTTAAAAATCTGAAACTTGAAATTATCTTATCTCGTTTGCGAATCTTGCGTTACGTGCGAGACGAGCGAGATTGGTGAATTACACGTAACAAGAGAGAGAGAGAGAGAGAGAGAGAGAGAGAGAGTCTCGTCGGAACGGAGATCGGTAATTCGCGACACGTTATTGTGACGTGACGGTCGCTTAAAGAACGCCATTGTCCCGCGCGGTTGGCAGGATTTAATAATGTTAAGAGGCAAACTAGACGTTGTGTACACTTCGGGATTGGTACACACAGCTTTCGGGCGTCTTCAATATCTGAGCAGCTCAGAAACGCCATTGTCTAGGGCGGCAACGACGCCAGTTCCACTGGCTGTGCTTTATGATCGCCTCGATGACGACGTTGACGAGCATTATGCAGCGGATAATAGCTTCACCGGTTGCTATCCGCGTCCAAAGAAAGCGTCGCTACTGTCACTCGTGTGAAACTCGTCAGAAACTTAGTCTTTGTGACGTCGCGTTAAAGATTTCTACTCATTGAGATCTATTTAAAATTGTTTTAAATAAATCTCGTAGAACACACGAATCAGAGTTTACATTTTCTCCGATTACAATCTATTACTTTGTCGATAGAAAAGTTTTTTCTAACGCCAAAGATTCGTAACCTTCTCTAAAAAAACAATTAACCATTACAGCGCTACCAAAAAAAGTGTCATTTCCGAAACATCAGAAATAAAAAGAAGTCGCGCTTATCGATATGTGTAATATACGATTTTACAAGATTCTGCGGTAAGATTCTTTATAATTCTTTAAATAACTTTTAGCTTTTATATTTGATCGCAAGCGGGCACGTTTGGCGTACTTCGACGAAGAAAAATGAGGAAACGCGACGGACGGACGAAGGAATGCTCATGTCGCGCTCGACGCCGTGGCATCTACGAGCCGAGAGTCGGCCGAGCCAACAAGTACCGAGTCCTATTCCAATTCCAGCAAGTTAATTGGAATTGTTTGCCGCAGACACCGCGAGCCGCTTGCCCTCACGCCCTTCTGAATCCTATACCTCCCGGCAGCAGCACCTTCCTTTGTCGCCGGATTCTCTCCGACTGCTGCCGTGAGGGCTTCAGCATGAAACGCACACCAGCGCGGCATCGCGGTTTATGCAGCTTCTGACGTTCTCGGAGGAATTAATTTCTACCGGTGCTCGCGAAACCGGTGCTTGTTAAAGACCTTCCGTTAGAAAAATGCTCGCTCTTGTTTTTTCGAAAACTTACTTAATCAATCTGACTACGTGAAACGCGCAACATACACGGTCGTTTCCTCATTGTAAAATCAATTAATTACAACATGTCATGAACGACGAGCGGTTTATGTAAATATTATTTTTGATTTGTATTAGTATATACACATATTTTTTGTAAATATGAGTATTTTGTTGATTTTGTTCGAGATTAATTGTGCGCATTCGAACAGATGATTTTGATCGAATTGATTCGTATTAAAACGCTGTGATTATACAGAAAGACGAATTTTTCTGGTCCTCAGGAATAGATATCGCACTTATCCGCCGAAATCGGCGATGAATTATTCGCCCGTATTAGGCAAATGACAGGAATCCTTTCAGGCGATTCTGAATGTGTGAAAGAGAAAAGCAATGAATTCTGCATAACGCCGTTTTTGCACTTCTTGCTCCGAAATTTATCCGTGTAGTACGGTCGCGTTCTTATAAAACAGAATTTACGTGTATGCCAGCAAGTACAAAGACTATCTAACATACTTTTTTTTGTAATATTACATGATTAAGCCGGAGTCACGGCTTATCAAGTTATTTTCAACAATGTCTTTCGTGTTATCGATTCTCTTGAAAAGAATATTGAATCGAATCTGTGTTGCAACATTTTTTTGCTATTTTTACGCTGTCTTTTATATTGTTTTGCGGCCGGAAAAGCGTTTGTCGTCTAAAGTTTATCTCGCGGTGTAATATCGCGTAAAATAACCATGAAAGTTGCTGTTTCATTTCGTTACATCGAAAACTCCAGATAATTATATTCGGTTTAATTTTTAAACAAAAAATTGTTTATACAAGAAAGTCGTTTTAACACTTTGCTGGAATCGGCAATTAGACAAAAAGATCGATATATCGATATGCGATATATATATCGATATACGATATTATAATGTTTGCATAGACAAATTTTATTTCTGCTCAAAACGCTACCTAGTATAGTAGTACTACGTACTATCGCAACAAAAATATTTGTATCGACGCGATCTACGTCAAATGTTTAATATTGCATAAAAATTTATATTTATATGCATAATTTATGTACGCGTTTATAAATTAATCAATATTCTTAGATGGTAATTATGTTAAATTAAGTTATCGCCATCTGATCAGCTTACACGCAAAACCTGTTTACGTGATCAAGACATTCGGTGAAACTTTCTTACGATAAATTTCCATTGATTTCTGATAACGCTTACTGTGTTGTTTTCAAAAGTCGGATAATGACTAATACGTATGATGTAATTCAATCTGTTTCATCGATAATTTATAGTGGATGATACAATAAATGAATAAACACAGATTAAAAACTCGAGCTGTTTGTTTATATCCTCACTTCATTTAGAAGTGACTTACTATCATATCGACACAAGTGACATTAATCATCGAATATGTTTAGATATAAAAACAAATTATGTCTGAGAAAACATCTACTTAACTGTTCTTACAATTTATGTGACGGGAAAAAGAAATGAAATAAACATGTTTGTTATGAAATATATTTATTCACTTTCAAGAAATTATTTTCAAACTGTACATATTTTAGGTTTTTAATTACATCTTGTATGTTTCAATGTGTTGGGATTCTGTAAAAATACATAAATTACTAAATATATTTTAAAACGGGGGGGTTTTGACGAGCCCAATCATTCTGAGAGATAGTTTCTGAAGACTTGCAATCTCTAATCCCTTTTCTTGGGAATTCGTAAGAAGTTGCTTTACCGCTTCTTGTCCGGACAAATTAGTGACTATTGTCTTCAGTTCCTCGGAGGTAAGCTTCGCGACGAATTCGGCGAAGACCTCGGAATTAGCCAGCTTGTTCTCATAAAGAGCGTCGATCTTGTCCAATGGCAACAAAGCGTAGATATCCTTGATCATTGCAATCATTCCTTCGCCGACTTTCTGTGGTTTACCTACGTATTTAAGAATGTTCTCGATTTTGGGTGGCACGTAGCCTTCCATGCCGATGAGCTCGTGGAATCCCTGGATATTTTCGATGATTGAAAGTCCAACTTTTTCTAAGTACAGCACAAGTTTGTCAAACTCTTCCAGAGCCTCGACGGCGCGCACCAACGCGTGGAATTCAGGAGTAAACATGAACATTATACCCTGTTGTACCTTTTCGTCTTCGTTCACATACGTGAGTACTACGTTCATGATGTCTTCCATCGGAAACAGCTCAAAAAAGTCAGATATCTCTTCGTCCAGAGTCCTGGGCTCTACTTTAATGCCGAGAACGACGTACAGGATATCACCTACGATCTTCACGTTTACTTTGGCTTGTTTTAGGATATTTAAGAGAGTTTGGACCGCTTTAATTCTGTAAACCTTGTTCACAAGTTGATAAGTGTTCTCGGACTTGAGCTCATTCATTAAGTTGACGAAAGCCTCGGAAGTTTGCAACTTTTTGGCGTAGAGGCTGATGAAAGCGTCAGTATCTAACAGCGATTTCCCGATTTGTTCGAAAAGTCCAGCGAGTCCACCGGTTTCTTTTTTCATGATCTCGACATGTTCTTGCATTAATGATTGTTCGGGTGGTACGAGTTCCTTGATATTAAGAGCTCTGTTGACTACGTTCACCACACTGTAGATCTCGATACCTTCTTTCTGCAGGTAGTTAAAATGATTGAGAACTTCAGGAATCGCCTGAAAGTCCACCCAAAGATCTCTGATTACAGTTGTGTCTTTAAGGTATCTTTCAAGTTCTTGCACTTCACGATCGTGCTCTCGGTAATAATTCACGACTTTCGCAATTTTTGTGAAGGGAATTAAATCCAGAAATTCTTGGATATCTTCATGAAGAGGACCCTCACCAAAATCCGGGACCTGATGAGCTTGGCTCAGGCCGAAAATGGCCAAAATGGCAAATAGCGTTACCGTGAATTTCATCTGTAAATACATAATTACACATTCAATGACAATATTGTATATTTCAAAATAATTATATAGCCTGTTGTTTTTATTTATTTATTTTTTAATATTATACCAAATACTTTTAATGTTATTTTATAAATATTCTATTATTTTTTTTAATATTGTGAAATATGTTTTCTCTATAACGTTTGCTAAAATTATATTATCATTATTGCAAAAACGGTTATTGAATTACATGTAAAGTATTCGTGTAGAGTATTTAATAAACAAGTAGAACTTTCTACAAATTTGTTGAGCAATGCTTCAAAGAGAAGAAAAGAAAATTTCTTTGCTTACCGTGTCAGCCGTGAAGAAAGTTCGACACTGACGAATAATTCTCGTGCGCTTATATATACTTCCATTATGGACATTTATATACGGATTACAAGAATAGATAAAGATGTGATTAGATTAAAATTCTGATTTTGTTAGTGATATCGGATTCAAGGGAAAAGAAGAATCATATGATAAGGCTTTTTAGAACAAAAATGATGTTGCATTATTTGTTTTCTCAATGTGTATGTATACTTATCTACTTTTGCCATGTTACTTTCCTATTTTTAGTTGTTTTACACAATTCTTATTTTTCTCTTTTCTTCCCACCCTTCTTTCTTTCACTTTATATAGCATTTGATGTAAGATTTTTTTTAGGTTTCCTGGAACTTTGAACAAAGCTTTTACTGTATCAAAGTTTATATGTACGACATCACAATTTATCAATATTTTTACTTCAGAAAATTAATCGACACAAGATTAATAATAGCTTAAGGTAATCATATAAAAATAATGAACAAGTATAATATATTGTATTGTTAATTTTATTTGAAAATTTTTTATTACATTGTGCAATGCGCGTTCGTTAAACGCTACAATTTAAAAGCCAAAGATATCGTTTAACACATGTGACAGAATTGTTTTTTCTCTAAGTGACATAAATCTTCTCTGTCGCTCGGAACAAAATACAAAATACAAAAATCAAAAGAAGTAGAAAAAACTGGGTCAGTTATAAACTTGTTTTTTATAATCAAACTTTTCTTCGGATCATGTACAAAGCAAGATGTACTATTATTATGACGAATTACATGTATGGATTACGAAACTTTGCATGAAAAGTACGGAGTTTGGTTGTTTGTGTTTATATAAAATTTAAATTATATAAGAAATCAATTTTTTGATAAGCTGCGTTATCGCTATTGCGTTTATTCAACATATATAATTGTTAAGATAATATTTATCTTAGTCGGTCAATCTGCATTGTAATGCATTGTCATGTGTATGGACATACTACGTATTTCTTGTGAAAATTGATTGTTTATTACACTTTTTTAATTTGTTATATTTTATAGTTTAATTAAGATTACAATATTTGTGCAATTCTAACAAAAAATAAAAATTAAACAATTTAAATAAACTTGCTAGAGAGAGAAAAAATGTTTTAATATTTAATACTAATTAGTTTTTTTATAATCTTGCTTTCTCATAACAGTTTGTTTTCGGTAACAGTTATCGGAGATCGACAACTTCACGGTCAATCTTGTAGATCTGTTATCTAAATTTTGTTAAGGCGTTGCTATAAGATGTCATTACATTTTATGATTTCGGCAGATCTCCTTCGTTCGTGCTGCCAATCTGCCGTTAAATCTGCGTTTGACAGATCTGCTATGGCTTTGATGATGTGGAATTTTGACAAAATCTATCTCTGACAGGCGTAGTTACATATCGTAAAATGTAAATATGTGAATATATATAATTATATTTTGTGCGTCTTAAAAATTAAAATAAACACACAGGTTTGGCATACCATATTTATATTAAATAATACAGTTTTTTTGTATATTATATTTATATTACAATATATATTTATATTACAATTAAAAAAATTTGTACATAAATTAAAGACTAAATTAAAAAATAAGGTCACATATCTAAGAAATTGCATGCTGGTATGGCGTTCATAAATTTAATTATATAGTTTTCACATTATATAGTTTTGTACGTTTCGATTTATTATTCGGATCTTCTTCAACAATACAAAATTTAAAAAATGAAAAGCAAGTACAAGTGAATTAACTTCGATTTATATCTTTAGAGTTATCAATAACTATTTTGTCAAATTTAAAAGCTTAAAAACTTGATAAAACTATCTTACACATCAAAACATGAAAGATGTCTTGTTCTCTACTTACTAAATGTTCTATAATTTATATTATATTGCGGGAGAGGAATGAAAAAAGCGTTTAATATAAAATAACCACTTTATTGTTAATAAGAAGAATTTATTGTACTTTATATAATTCCATGTTGTATTTTTATTGTGAGATTTAACGCATTAAATTGCGGGCCGCAAATGCACAAAGTACAATCACATCTCATTTAATTCCAATCATTCTAGCCGATAATTTCGTCAAACCTTCGATTTCTAATCCTACTGTAAGAGTCTTCGTAAGATACTGCTTGAATGGTTGTTGTGCAGACAGAGCAGTGATAAGTCTCTTCATTTCATGAGAGGTAAGCTTTTCAAGAAAATCAGCAAAGACCTTGGAGGTCACTAATTTTTCCTCGAAAAGAGCGTCGATCTCTTCTACAGGCAACACCTTGTGGAGATCCTCAAGCATTGCTTTCATTCCTTCGCCGACTTCCTGCGGTTTACCTGTTTGTTGAAGGAACTGTTTCATGTAGGCTGGCACATACTTGTCCATGCCGATAGCTTGGTGGAAGCCCTGAATAAATTCGACGACTGGCAGTCCGGCCTTTTCAAGGAATATTACAAGCGCGTTGAATTCCTGTAGATTCTCGAGGTTACGTTGCAAATCGTGGAACTCAGATGTGAACATGTACTTTATTGCCTCTCGTACTTTTTCGTCTTCATTTAAATATTTAACATATATTTCTACGAATTGTTTCATCGGAATAAGTTGGACGAATTCTTCAATCTCTTCTGTCAGCGTTTTGGGCGGTGTCGTGACGCCGAGAACGAGATATAGAATGTCTTCTGCGAGTTTTACGTTCACTCCGACGCGTTTCAGGTGATTTCGAATAAATTGGAAATTTTGACTTCTATAAAGCTTGTTAACAATCTGCTGGAAGTTTTCTGATTTAAGCTCCTTCATGAACCTGACGAAGGTCGGAGAGGTTTGTATCTTGTCGGCATATAGGCTTATGTAATCGCCATAATCGAACAGTTGCCTCAGGTCTTCGAAAAGTCCGGCGATTCCACCGGTTCTTTCTTTCGTATTTCTAAATTCTCGCTGCATCGGTACAAGTTTCTTTATTTTAAAGACTCTGTGAATCGCACTTACTACGTGTTTGGTTCCGATGCCTTCTTTCTTCAGATAATCGTGAAGTTTTTTGAGTTCAGGAATAGATACGATGTCATTCAAAAGGTTTTCTATTAAGGTCGAGTTAGCCAAGTAATCGAAAGCCTCCCTCACCTCAGTATCGTTGGCATAGTAATCAAAAACGACGTTTTGTATTTCTTGCATAGGGATTAAATCCAAAAAATCGTGTAAGTGCTCATGAAGAGGACCCTCACCAAAATCCGGGAACTGATGAGCTTGGCCCAAGCCGAAGACGGCCAAGATGGCGAATAGCGCTATCATAAGCTTCATCTGCAAATATTGAATATAATAACATGTAAATATTTGATATTGTGATATATAGAAAAAAATATATTTTAAAATATATATAAATATAGTTAGTGAGAATTGTGTGAGAATATAAAATATTTTAAATAAATGTATTGTTTGTTTATTTAGTTGAAATTTATGTGTGCAGAAATTCATGACTATTTAAATAAAATAAACAGCAAAACACAAAAGCTAATAATTGTTGTACAAATAACATGCGTTTTTATTATCTTCTTCGCAATTTTAAAAAGACAGAAAAGTTAATTTAACTTTTTATATTGTGTATTTGTGTAAAAGATATCTTATACATGTTATAAAATACATTTTATTATTTATATAGAAACTACAAATTATATTGCAAAAATGTACATAAAAACATGTTTAAATTGCTCGCTAAAAAATATGTAAAATATGTCGCAAGTTATTTGTTTATCAAAGTTTTAACAGAAGAAAACATTGATTTACATACCGTGCCAGTTGAGAAAGAACTGTGACGTTTGTTAAAAACTTCTGTACGTTTATATATTCTCTTATATCAGTAAACATATACGAATGTCTATTGAAAATTAAGAAAGAGATAAGATTGTGATCGCGTTAAGATAGTAATTCCGTTAATAATGAGTCAAGAAGAGTTAAAGAGATACGTGAGAATTATTTTCTAAACTTTTGGCAGACAAATATTTGAAAGGTAGTCAAAACGAGATTTATGACGGTTTAAATTGCGCAGATTTTGTACAATTATTGCATATTAATAGTATATTAATATCACTTAAAAATGAAAATGGTGACAGTCAAGATAATCATAAAACTTAGAGATTATTTTTGAAATATAAATATTCAATTTGTTAATAAAGCACATGACGTATACATATTTAATTATTTTTCCGTGCAACTATTTTTAAACTTTACGTTATAAAACCAAGAAAGTAATTTTATTTAAAAAAAACTATAAACTGATTATTAGTGCTGATTTCCATGTGCTATTATTACAACGAATACTTATGTAATAAGTGTAAGAAGTGTTTTCATCTCGTTTGTCTTATATAATATTTTAAATTATATAAGAAGTCGATTTTGGTAATCTGCGCGTTATCTCTCTGATTCGTTCGCACCTAATTATTATAATGATAATTATCTTACTCAATGATCTGCAGTATGATTGTAGATTACACATCTTTTTTCTTTGTAATATATCATTCTTATTTCTCATATTTTACGTTATTTTACATCATAGAGGTGACAAAGGTTAGATTTAAGATTTTAATGTTGAATCATCCTTTTTTTCTGGTTTTATGATATTAAGTCTGATTGTTAGTAACAATATTGCTAAAAATGTGTTTGAAAACCTCAATTTATCAAAGTGATAATTAATATTTTTTTCTGTTATCTTTCACGCGCGTTTGTGTAAATAAGTTATATAAGATAACACAGAAAGTAATTATTGTTAAAGAGCAAATAGGTCAGATAACATTATGCTGTTTAAAAAGCATTACTTTTGTAATACAT
Organism: Pseudomyrmex cubaensis; assembly: GCA_014825685.1. NCBI lineage: Eukaryota > Metazoa > Arthropoda > Insecta > Hymenoptera > Formicidae > Pseudomyrmex > Pseudomyrmex cubaensis. The sequence continues at coordinate 17,842 of QVOA01000195.1, forward strand.
ATTTGTTTCTTTGTTAATATATACTTGTTATCTATATTTAAAAAGTTAATTTTATATTGCAGTTATATATTGAAGAAACAATTTCACAAAATATGTTTTCTACATACACAATAGAAGAAAATCATTCTAATGATGAATTCTGTCACTAAAAAGCATACTTCTGAAAAAATAATGTAGGAGAAAAATATATATCTTAAAAAATTACTTTAAATAAAAGAAGAAAAAACACATATTTATAGAAATAAAATATAGACAAAACCAATACAATTGATGCAGTTATTAAACGCTAGCTTATCAATTAATTTTTGCAGTTTTTTATATATTAATCGACATCAATATGTGTATCACAATCTTATCTAGTGTATCCTACAGATATACAAACAATGTATTCTAGTATATAATCTACGATATTTCCTTTTGAGCCGTAGTGTTCTTTCGTACAGCATTATGGTAAGTAATTTGTATTGTATCTTTTTGAAGACTTTGTTTAACTACTCTGTCTGTTTAGTTGTACAGATCTATCGCATATATGTATTGTAAAAATGTCACATATATATCTCTCTAGTTTATAGACTATTTCTGTTTTTTTTTTTTTACATATATTACATATATTACACATGCACATTAAGTATATATTATATATATACGAAAAATGATAACGTCATATATTTTAATACTCAGCACTTTGATTTTCATACATGTGGATATGGTTGTAGATGAAGTTTCAACTGACGCTAATTGCCATCTTGGCCGTTGCTGGTCTGGGTCAAGCTCGCAATTTCCCAGATTTCGGCAAGGGTCCTCTTCATGAAGATTTCCAAGACATCCTGGATCTGGTTCCTGTAGACGAAATTAAGGGAGTCGTTCAAGAGTACGTCGAGAAAGACGACGAAGTAAAATCTATAATTGAAATTGCCAATAGCACGTCTATATTAAAAAACCTGATAGAAGATTTCAAGGCTATTCCCGAGGCAATCAAATTTATTAATTATCTACACAAAGAAGGCATCAATATCTATGACGGAATAAATGCAATTAACAAGAGACTCAGCATCAAAGAACTGGTACCACCGTCTGTCTTGGTTCGCGAACCGTATACCAAACCCATGAGAACTGGTGGACTTGCCGGACTTTTTAAAGACATCGAGATGAAAATCAACTACGCTGATTTTATTCGCATCTACGTGCAAAAATCGAAAACCTCAAAAGCCTTCTCCAAATTCATCATTCAGCTAAAATCCAAAAATTTTCAACAACTCGTTAATAAAGTTTACGAAATCAAGTCCTTCCTACTTATTTTGGATACTCTTCACGATGCTGGGGTGAAAACGCGAATCGTATCCGATATCATGTACATTGTTCTCGGTATTACTACACCGAACTATCCCGATTATCTTTTAAAATAAGTTTAACTAACAAATCTTTTATATAAGATTTTGGGTACAAAGAAAAAAATAAAAAATAATCAAATATATAAATAAACATTGTGTATACACACGATTCTTTACAATTCTATACCTTTACAAATTGTATTTTTTTGTATGCTGCGCTGAAAACATTTCATATAATTTATACCATTTTTGTAAGATAGACTCAACGATTAAATAAAATCAATGTGTGCATTCAAGGATATCTTTATTATTTACGCCATACTCTTTGATCAAGATTATTTTCTCTGTTTTCTAGTTATGTGTTATAATTGTTTTAAAACTACTTGATATAAAAAATGCAGCAGTTTATAAAATATTAATAAATAACAATATATATATATAGGTTTATATTTTCCTCCGACTTGAAAAGTTAATGTCTTATATTTTTTATAAAAAAATGCAACAAGATATACGTAAACAGACAACTTTTTTTATTATTTATTTTGCACAAATGAAGTATAAAATTACATAAACAAAGTAGCAGTGTGATTTACAAAATATTATATGTAATATAATATTTAACATATGTTTTGAAAAGCGCCGTTAGTATATTTGAGATTAAGAGAATCTACTGTTCAGTATAACGTCAACATCGGCTTAATGTTTAAAGATATCAAGGAAAGACAACACCAAAAAGATAAGTTAGTATCTCTTGAATACGTTCAATATCTACGTCGGCTTCTATAGCGTGATTTAAGAGCTCCTGGAATTTGGGATGTTCGTTAACCTCATTGATGATGTCTTGGAAAGTTCCGGATTGCATTTTTTCGACGAAATCTTTGAACACCGGAGAATTCTTCATTTTTTTCTTCGCGAGTTTATGCAGTTTATTTACATCTATGACTTCCTTGATATCATCGATGTATCCACGAATTCCTCCTCTGATTTGTTTGCCAAATTTAGCATAGTTGGGCGTAGGAAGAGGAGGCAGTCCGAGCCATTTGTTCAGCTGATTCACCATCAGATAACTGTCCAGGCCGGCATCGTAGGCATAGTCCAACATTTCTTTAACCTCATCCAGATTTTGGACATCTTGTACCAATGTTTTGAATCCTTTGGACTGGAAGTACTTGACCATTTTCTGGAATTCCTTGTCATTAGCATAGTATTCAAGCGTGATCGAGGCTACTTTTTTCTGAGGAATGAGATCTAAGAAATCCTGAAACTCCTTGGCTAGTTCGCCTCTACCAACGTTAGGAAACTCCCATGCAGTAGATGCGGCCACAAAGGCCAACAGTATCAAAGCATACTTCATCTGAAAAAGTGTATTTGTTCGTAATATTGAAGTATTTAAACATATCGCACTTATATTTCGCTTTATGTAGCGATTTTAATAACTAATGAATTTTAATTCGTGACACGCAGATTGCGCAAAGGTTATAATATTGCAAAAATGCGTGTACATTTTCGATAATTACAAGTCTACGAAGTGACTGTAAGATGAATAAAACTGACACTAATTTTTTTATGGAAGTTGTAAATAATTACAATTTTTTAAATACACATGTAGTGTATAAAAATAATTGTTATACTTATGACTTTAAGAGAAACAAAAGATAAATTTTTTCTATACATTAGTTGCTCAATATTGCAAAGTTTGGATTATCAGAAAGTTTACTTTATCAGTTACTTTATTCATACTCACTTTGATATTCTTATTGTACCACTTTAACTGGTTCAGAGAAGTGTGCTGTGGAAATTTTGTCGCTGGTTTATATACAAATCGAGACATTGCTTTTTTCCTCCTTCGTTATGATAAAATCAAGTAGATAATTTAAATATGCGATACAAAAAGCATGCATGTTTATATATATATATATATATATATTTAACGTATATGTAATGTATATATAATGTATATATGTACGTACGTGTGTGTAGATATTTTATAGTATAAAATATATTTTTATGTAATAATAAGGAATATTTTTATGTTTATTTCGATTAATGTGATTAAGCATTGGAAATACAGAAAATGTAATTATTGTACAAATTATTTGATTTATAAATGTTGTTGATATTTTACGATATTTTAGAGAATTGTAATTAATAATAGCATATTTGATTATAAACAAATCATTATAAAAGTTTATTTTTAATATTTTTCAATTTTATTAAATGACGAAATATCTTAAATTTAACATCTCGCTTGATTTTAAGACTTTGTTCTACATGAGATCATTTGTTTTTTTCTTAAATTAATTGATTATATTATCGAATAATAATATCTGCTACATCTGTTTCAAAGTTCATTAATATTCAATCGATTAGAGTGTCTTTTATCACACACCTGTGTGATAAAAGTTTCCACACTGAGTCACATATTGTTGCAAAAACAAGAGAAAAGTATGTTTTTAGATCAGTATAAGTGTACTATGATTTAATGCATACAACACACATACACAGTTACAAATTTAATTTATGAAAACAAATTTTGAAATAAATTAACATGAAAATTATTTTTAATTAATTTCATTGTCTTCTTCTTGCAAAATGATATACATATATACACATGTATTTTTAAATTCAACAAATTTATGTTGCTCCTATCTTATATAATCCTGAAGTATATCAATATTCTGATGTCTTATTTTTTGCAACAACATTGCCATTTTCGAAGATGGATTGATCTCGAGTCTGTTCAAGAAAGGAGCTCGAGCATCACCGTTGCATCTTCGTTAGTCCGAAGTTTGGCCTATCACATAAGAAAAAGCGTGGCTCACGGCGCCGTGTGCTACGAATGACTTTGAGTACTCGCATCTATTCGATAAATAAGAAAAAAAAAACGTTAGCGTGCAAGAGCGCTAACTTTTTAAAAGAAAATTGAAAGATGAGAGGCAAGGAGTCGACTTCTCGCACTGAAACCGAAAAGAATATACTTATGTAGTCACAAAGCGGAGGGGGTACGTCTACGTACAAGACGATAAAATTGCAAATGGAGAAGAAAAGAAAAGGGAGAAAGGAGGAGCGCCGACACACAGTGCTTCTCTAATTAAAATTGTTACAATTTAATAAGCCTCGGAACTCACCATTGGCGCGTCGTAATGGCAAGTCGTGAGAAGAATAAGTGAGACAGAACGAAACGAGCGAAAGACTTTTAGAAGAGGAATAAAGGGAGACTGGACGCTTAAACGAGCGTCTTGGGGGTGGTGGAGAAAGAAAGGTGCACGAGGGGTGAGAGGAAAACGTGGGAACGTGAAGAAGCGCAAAGAGCGTAGAGGAGAAATCGTCTTCGCGATCTCTTAACTTTTCTACTCAATATGGAGCGAGAGACTTATATATCTTTTTTACTCAGTATGAAGTGAGAGACATATACATTTTTTCTATATGTAAATACACATTTTGTTTTATACAGTTTTTTCATAAAAAAAGGGTTTGCAAATTTCGTCGCTTTTGCTTTACTGTTGTTGTGGTAGAATGTAAATATAAAAGCCTTTACATTAATGACATATTTAATAATATATAAGTTTCCATGAGACCTTATCTGTTTCGAGTTTGTCGAAAAAGTGTACTACGCTTATTTAATTGCCAGTAACGTCAGCTTCATAATTGTACTTCGGAGAATCTCCTTCCCCGTTTCCACTCGAAGTTTCCACCTGTGCGCGGGGTTGCAACACCGAGTTATATCAAATTATTTTCTCCTGCTGGCCAGAAAACTTTTGCCCGATATTATGGCGGCATGTGGCGGTAACAGCCTGCTGTGCCGGGTCCTATCGTTACCGACGTAACGGCCTCGAGGATTTTCACAGTAAAACAAGAAGAACCAACTAAGGAAATGTGTTCGGAATTGCATTAAGGTGGCTTGCCGCCGGGTTGAATCCCGCGAGTAATACCGATACTCCTGCTGTCGCTGTATCGATACTCAATAACAGATGTGAAACATGTATATAAAAATCTATTTTAGTATTTTGGCACACAAGTGCAAGATATTTATAAATTGATTACATTTAATGACATTTTGTAAAATTAGCGAATAAGTTACAGATTGTTTATAAAAGAATATTTACAATAAAACAATCTGTTTATACGACATTGCATGTAAACGTAAGCTATTTAGCAAGTAAAATCATAGAACAATGAGACAAATATCTAATTAAATATCAAAGTTCAAAGCTCATTCCTTATATTCGTCAATCATCTTGTAATTCGCCAATCAAAAATTCGTGCCACGTGTACACATAAGATGTTAATTGGCGAGTTAAATCTACTTAAGATTGCAAGAGCAAATTTCAATTGTCGGTTTTTACCAGTATGCATAAGACCATTGCAGAAACTGATAAATATCTTGTTCGACAATTTACATATTTATTATCTTTCGGTTTTTCCATTGCAAGAGAGAAAAAAAGAAAGAGAGAGGGAGAGAGAGAAACTTTCTTGATCGGTCGAGAACGATCGATCTTCAAACCGAACGAGACCGAGCTCCAATAAAGGTGAACGCACGAGATGAGAGTGGGTGAAAAAAAAAAATTGTGTTTTACGACGCGTTATCCGACGATACAACGATGCCGGGAATTGGTGACCGACTAAACTCGACCAATCGGTGGTTTCTCGTGTTTCATGACGAAAAAAAAAAGCTCGAGTGGCTCAGGAGTTCAAACGACGACGACGACAACGGCGCGGGGAGCAAAGCGTTCCTTCGCTCGCTTTAGTGTTACATTCGTTGCTTGCCTTTCAGAAAGCTCGTAGACAAAGAAGAAGCAAGACGATTCTATGGTAGCCGGAGAGGCCAGTCGCGCCACTAGAAAGTGGCGGAAAAGGTGGCCGTAACAAATCCTCCGCAAGTAATCGAGGTCGTGCCTCGGCTAGGTTTTACTCTCGAACACTTAACTCTATTGCGATTGGATTCGCCGGTTGCCTGTAGTGCGCTCTCCATCCCGCTTCGTTTTCCCGTCACCCTCCTCCCATCTCGCGCCCCATTCACCGCCCCCTTTGTCTCTTTCCGGTACTGCTCCTTGGCCACCTATATCGCGGAACACCTCGGTGGTTTCTTACACGTGGAAACCTTATTACAGGCGACACGATAAAATACCCCGGAGACGAAGGAGACCGTTACTCGTGCACCGGCTATGAACTCTGACAAGGTGCAGTGGGAGGGACAATACAACGAGGATTGTGCCCCCGGTGGTAATGGCAACTTTTAAAGATTGCACGTGAGAAAGATATATTTTTGGGAAATACGCGGAAGAGAATAGAGATTCTCGTATTGTGTCAGACAACGAGACATTGTTGTTATCATCAATAAGACACACTTTCCTAGCAAAATGGCAAGTTTGGTTTTGAAAGAGAACTAGAGAGAATCTAATTGAAGAGATGTTACACCGAAATCGAAATACGTATAGCGTTATAAAACGAATTTATATCGTCGATTCGTCAACAATGGTAACCTATTGTTTAACGTTTAACTAGTCTCCAAAATCTGCAAACTATATTCAGTGTGTCAATACAGAATGTCAATATAGTATTTCAACACACGCTGTTTCCTTGATGTGTTTAAAATGATAACAAAATTTGGTGTAGCGCTTTTTTTTTATTGTTTTTTCAGTTTTATTTGTAAGTTTTCCCGATCTCTCTCAATAATATTTTTACTATAGAATTTAAATAATATGAGATATTTTTACATTTGTTTCTGTTATAGTAAAAAATGTTGCACTTGTCGAGGAGAGAGAGTGAGAGAGAGAGATACAGTAAAGAACCGTAGGGGTTAGCAACCCCGTTGGACGCGCACGAGTCCGCTTGTATTTCAATGTCGGGACATCCGGCCGGGCCGACGAGTGATGTGGTCTGCTACCCTCGTACATCCGGCCGTCGCCAAACAGCGCCGTGTGCGTTCGCCCTCCCGTATGTTTGCGCGGGTTCAACTTTCCTCGGCGTCACCGGCCTGACTGTCACGAGGCGGCCGCCTAACGCACGACCCTTCAGACCCCGTGACGGGCAAACCGCGTCATTCCGGGGGGGTTACGTAGTAATACACCTCTCTTGCATGTATACCGCGAAAAATGTGCGAGAACGAGGAGAAAGCTCGCGAGAGAAACGTAAAGCCGCTGGACAAAGTTTGCCGACGGCGTCTTTGCCGTGCAGCTTTGACAATTATGCCACGTCAATCTTCGCGCTAATACCGTAATACAAGCCGTGTGTGTACGTGGTTGCTCGAGTATAATTTCAAAATTTAACTTGGTAACAATTTTGTGCGACAATTAAAACACGCGCGGTGATATTGTTGAAAATTGCGATAGTAATTTACGCGCAACAAATAAAACAAAGTAAATAATATCGATGCAAGTTTTCTAATAATTAGCGACAGTATTTAATATGTGTGTATGTACATCATAATTACGGGATAATTTTATATTTTTCTTGTTTTATTAGATATATATATATATAAAACAGATAAAGTTTACTTAACGAATTAGATAACCTGGAAAGATTGGCGAGAGATTACATTGTGAAAAATAAATAGATATCAGTTCTTAATATAGAGTTGTTGATTCTCTCTGCGATTGCACACCTGACCGCTGTCAATAATAAGAAGAGATTAAACCTACGCGCGCGATAATATCCATAATATCCGGTGTTAAGACATTATCGAAGTGCCTCCGCGTCATCTACGTGAAGCTACGCGCAGCCTCGATAACGAGCAAACTTTCGGCCACTCGAGCAAAGTAATTATGCTCGTATTCCTTGTCGAGTTACATTAATTAACGTCGACTGCAGGGCTAGACTGTGACTTGTGAGCTATGAGCATCCTCGGGAAGAATCTTTGTAAATTAGACGTGTTTATACCTATCATCAATAACATATGTAACTCGTGCATTAAGTATCGTCTTTTGTTTGTTAAAAGAACTATCGTGACGCTCGATTAATATTAAAAAAAAAAAAAATAATAATTACTGACATTACAATAACCTTCAAGTGTAATTTTGTCACGTAACTGTTGTTACACAACGCGTATCAAGTCGCGATGATATGACAAATACGATGATATGATACGATCTGAGTGATTTCGATCTCAAATAATTTCGAGCTTTCTCGAATTTTCGCGTTTGCAGATAAAAAAAAGTACAAAGTACTGGTAATCGCTTTTTCAACTCGAAAAAGTTGATATTGCAAATATCGCAACCATCTCCGCAGTTTAATGCAATCCGGTTTCCTGTTTACTGATCTAGATGCTGCTTCCTTCTCCGCAAGACGATCAACGTCGCAACGTCCCTTAGGTCATCTATGAAATCACATTTCACCTCGATATACTCTGCTCCGCAGGAGCAATTTTCTCGAGAGCAAACAAGCCAACCTTCTCGCATGCATTAAACTTTGAACAGCCGCGCAAGAAGGCAACATAGCTTGCACCCCTTGCGTATAAGGTTTGAGGTTCTTCGACGACCAAATGAAATTTCAATCGATCCCGAATGCTGCAGGATTTTTCGAAGCTAGCTCTTCCCACGAGAGAGAGAGCGCCCTTTGCTCGAGCGCTCTGTGTGTTTACTGAATTTTTATCAAAATTTATTTCAGGGAATATATAAAATACTGCTATAATTCCACTCACTATTATCAAAAAGAGATTTAGATTGCCTGGAATATTGTGTTTTCGGAGAATACGCTAAATTTACAATTGAAAACGTTATCATAGCGATTCGTTATGATGCACGTAATGCGCACGATCAAAAATTATTTACGTGAGACACACGAGCCTCAATCTTATACGCATATTTGCAAACTTCTAGACGGCTTATAATCCTGGCTTAACCTCCGGATCTAAAATTACCGGGGCGAGACCGTAATTCTTGTTCGGTCCGGTAGCGTATACCTTTAACGCAGGCCCCACGAGGGTCAGGGCTGGCATTGTTTCGGCTGGCGCAGTTTATCTGCATGGAACCACATGTTATTGTTGTGTACTTTGCCCCGTGGCGCGCGAGCACCCGCCCGGTCGTGTCTCGTGATATAATAACCCGGCAACGGCAATGCTTTAATCCGAGGGCCTGGCGTGGGGCACAAAAGGTGTGAGCTACGGAAGTAAGCTGATTAGGAGAGAAGTCCGTCCTCGTCTTCTCGCCTCTTGAACCCGGTCCTTTCTCTCTTTCTTCTTCGCGCTCGTCTCCCGCGTCTTCCCTTCCGCACTCTGTTTCTCTCTTTATCACCGCTCTCTCTCTCTCTCTCTTTCTATCTTCTCTTCTTCTCCTTCCTCTCGCAATGTGTTTCCTTCCTCTCCTCAAGCATACAAACAGACACGAGCGTTTCGCTCTCGTCTCCTCAACCCCAGTCTTCTCTACGTTACAGCACTCGTGCGAGAAACTAGGATTGTGGCGATGGTGATATATCAAAGCATTATATCTGTCGGTTACGCCCGGTAGAGCGGGAATAAAGTAATTTATAAAGACGGCTGGGACACTTTCATGGCAGCATCTACCGTCGACGCCCCCCCGATGCTTTTCTGCGGTTTCATCGCCCCGGTGCTGAGCACGCAGCCTGCATCCCCAACGAGGTACACACGACGTGGAAAGATTACGTTAGTCTTTCTCAATGGAGCCGCGGCGAGACCTAATACGCATCAATTAGGCGCGAGTAATGGAACCTTCAGCGCTTCTTCGACACGTTGCGGCACGTGATGTGTAACTCGGGGAACGTTGTTCCCGGAGAGAGTTGACAGATAGAATTAAACGTATTAATAACCATAAGGGTGTCTTTCTTCCCACCATGGAAATATTCTGTGAAACATTTGGAACTGACGTGTTTTATACGAATAAGAATTTTTCTTTATTCTCTCTCCGAGTCTTGGAATATCAACACATCATAATAATTAAGCGATTAAAAAAATTATTTTATCGAAATTACACTTGAAGATAAACACGGGAAACAAACTTCGCACGATGATTCCCGTGTGTCTGCAGCATTTAATTTCTGTGTCAACTTTTTGTATTAAAATTGTGGACACGCCATTAATAATTCCATATTTTTTCCGCAAAAATATGTATGTACGTGTTACAACTTCAAAAATACAGCGCCAAGTATACAACCGGCCGGAGGCAAATATTCTGCTGTTTTGCGCGACGAGAAAAATGTCATTTCGTAAATAAACTGCGCGAAGGTAAATGTACACGCATTTTAAAATCCTACACACCGGCTGAACGTACAACATTGGCTTGAAACAATACACGCGACGTAGAAACATGCACGAAGACAAATATTTGCTTTTCATTTCGTTTTACCTCGAATACATATATGAGCTGTTGTTATTTTAAATTCTTTAAGGACCAAGTCCTTTTTGCACGTAACGATCGATCTATAATTTTTATCGATCGCTCACGCGCTATTATACAAATTCCAACGCGAAAATGCGATACGTCTTGCTCGTATATAATATTAAATCTATCCGAGACGAATTACTCTTCTCCAATTGAGTCCGTAATAGTCTCGATAAAAGAGAGAGGGGCCGGCAAAGAACGAAAACCGTTTTCGAGATTCATTAAAGTTAACAAGCCTTCTGTTTCGCTAATCAAACGCAGAGTTTCGCCGACGAAACGACGACCTTCGCGAGCTGTTTTCGAGAACTTAATGCCTGAATACGAAATTTATCAAACTTGAAACTTGGGAAGCCTCCCTCTCTGAATTCGCATGCAAACGCGCCGCGAATGCATCCGACGCTTCTTATTACAGCAACTAGGGAGACAATCCACTTAATCGCTGCATACAAACTGAATAATCCACTTGATCTGCTGAATGCAAACTGCGAATGCTTGCCGCAATAAACTTACATCGCCAACGCGCGAAAGGAAAATCAGTAGTAGTAGGTGTCTGCTCGCCGTAATAATGTGTGTGTGACAAATCTTTTTTAGGTCTCGCTTCCTTTTCTCACCCGATTTTATTTATTCCTACGCCGAGCATGACTTTTGACTGGTCAGGTATTTACGATCCCCGATGGACGAGCGTGCTGCTTTCTGTACTTTTCACTCTTCGCGAAAATCAACGGGGAATCCTCGAAGGAGGAAGCCTTCTTTGAACAGCGACGGCTCCGTATAAAAGAACAAGTTCGCGCGCCCTGATACGTCCAGTTCTCAAACTGGCAAACTTTCAGTCTTTCGTGTAAAAAAAAATAAAAGAAAAAAATATTCACAACGTGAATGCAAAAATTCTTCTCGAATTTATGTGTTAAAATATTATCATAATAACAATAAAGACAATAAAATAAATACTAAAGTCTCAAAATCAGATAACAAATATATCTTTTATTTGCACAGTTTCTCAGAAATTTCTCATTCATCTTACACGCGCTTTATTGAACGAGTGACATTGTCGTCAAGAGATCTTCGCCAACTTAAGACCTGGAAATACCTCTGTGCAATCTCCCATTGCAAGGAGGTAAAACGACGCCACCCCACACGAACAGAACCACCACACGTGCCCGGGAGAGGAAGACAGTAAGATTTTAATCTCTCGTTTTACGTGCGAAGATCGCGCGGGAAAGGAGTGATGGGGAGGAAGGATTAATCTCGGGAAGAAATTTACGCGGCGCGCGCGAGCTGCTTTTTAAATTCGCAACGCCGGGGGGTGAAGGAGGGCGGTCGCGGCAACTCCAGCACGTGATAAGGATAACGACGACGATAATCCCCGCCGGGATACTCTTCCGAGTATAAATACGTATGCGGCGGAATATCTGTCGAAGAGTTCGTTTCACAACGCCGTGCGCCGCCGTCTGATATCGGTTCTCCTCGACATTTTGAACTACGAAATATATATATATATATATAGCGGCGGCGTAATGCGATTTCACGAGGGCGCGAATGTGACTGACATAACGATGGCACGTCAAATAAGTATGGTAATGTCGCGACAAACAAGTTTGCGGAACGCGTCGCGACGCCGGCTCGTTTAGGGGAAACTTAGCGAAATAATTACGTCGTTTCGTGCGTCGGCTTCCGCGCGTGGCTGCCTCACGAATTCGTCCTCTCCTCCCTCCCACTGCCGTGCAATATGATAATCCCGCGAAACGCAGTTGAAAGTTGTTGGGGAATTGCCCACGGTAACACGCTCCGGCAAATTAAAATCATTGGCGGCGACAAGCGCGCGGAAACACGTTTTGCGTGTTGCGAAAGTGTCGCGGATTTGCAACGTGCGATGTTATTAATGCGGGAAATTGATTTTCCAGCCGCAAATTTATTTGCGCGCACACACACTCTCTTTTTCTCTCGTTCTTTATCTATTTCGGATTTAGATGTCTCCGTACGCACGCGTAGACGTCGTGTTTCGGTTATATATTGCGGCACGCTGGCATGTAAACGGCCATCAGAATTTCCCGGAGAAAACTTAGTAGACGCCTGAACTTGGAAAACTTGGAGCCAATCGTAAAACTCCTCGAAGGATGTGCAAACAAGACATTTGCTTCGGATTGAAATCCCTCAGGATCGTCCAATTTAATAGTTTTCAGACACTTGAAGAGATTTAAAACTATTGGTGTTTTCTCCGAAGCGCATGTTGATACATTTTAGCAATAGCTCCGCGGCGCTGAGCTATTTCGGGAGAAAAATCAATGCAAACTACCTGACATAAAAAAAAAAAAAAAAAGAATTCTCGCGCACATTGTTTGTATTTTTAAGACGCGCGAAAACCGAGAAATGTTCTCCTTATCGGTTGACAAGTGAAATAAAATCGTCCGTTTGAATGTTTCTATTTTCCTACACTTATATATATATATATATATATATATATAAGTATATATATATATACACATATAAGAGTTGTATGAGATATCGACAGAGAAATATATCACCATCGACTGTTTCTCTTTGCCGACGTTTCATGAACAGATCGTTTAAAAGTACGCGATGCGATGAGAATTCGATAAGAGGATTCCTCGCGAAGAGCGGGGAAGAGATATTAGATTAGAAATCTCGTGAGCGTAAAATAAAATTTTGCGGCGGTGTGTCTCGCGGGCGCGCGCGCGCATAAAATCTCGCATTAAATCAGCGAGATGGTGTCGCGTTACCGTTGTTAAATATCCAATAAGATTCTATGGGGCGCGCGTGTCTCCGTTCGCGCGCGAAGTCATCTCGTCTTGCCAGAAAGAAGCTTCCCGTGTCGCGGGAAAAATCTCTCCCTCGCTCTTTCTCCTAACGCGACACTCAGATTCCTCTTTTCTAACATCGTTTTTTTTTCTTCTTCTCTCGCTCGTTCGCGTATTTTCCATTCGATTTCGCTTCACAGAGAAATACCACAGCGGGGTGGTGGCGATAAATCTGCAAATAGTTTCGCCGCGGCGTGGTTTACCGAGCGCAGTTTCGCCCAGGACGCGCGCCGCGGACTTTCTCCGTCCTCCGAATCCTCCGGTCCCTCTTTTCTGCGGATCCAACTCGCTCCCTCCTCCCATCGATCCGCGGCGGCTCCGCGGAAATTTATCGTCTCGCTCATTTTCTCTACTCGCCGCATTTTTCATTCCTCTTCGCGGTCTCCGGTTCCACCCCCTTCTTCCTTCCCCTCCCTTTGTCCGCGTTTCCTACAAAAATATAATAACGCTCGGTAGCTCGCGACGCCGGCGCTTTATCGTCGGCGAAAAGCCGGTTGTAAACGGACGTATTAACCCGTTTATACCCAGGCGGCATCGAGTGCCGCGAGAGAAATGTCGTGCCATAAATGTCAGATCTAAACGCACTTTCCGCTTAGAGCGGCAGTATCGCTACTTATTTTTCCGCGGCCGGAACTTTTACGGGGGCGATATCGATGGCCCCTGGAGATACTCGACGTCGAGCTTCTCTCTCAGCCGGCGTAACTCACCAGGCTGCGCTACACACTGCGGCGTCGTCGTCCGTGTGGTGTGGCTTGCTCTATCGCTTATCCTCGACGTGTCCTTGTTGGTGCGCGACATCGCGCCGGGTCGTGCGCTGACGACTGACAGAATTATACATCACGTTATCTAGTGTTCTACGCGCGTTGCCGCAGCGCATAAACGTCTGTCCTTGCGACATTACGTATCGCGCGAGTCTTAGATAAGCGAAACGTTTCCATTGTTGTGTTTTGTTATTTTACATACACGACCGGGGTGCGTCCAGTTTTTGAAATAACTTGTAACGTCGTCTCGTGGCGGTACATGTCACAACTTCTACTTCGGGAAGAGCAATTAATTTCGGCAACTGTTTTCGTTTTGCGAAATTGAAATTGAAAACGTCAGCGCGCGAAGACGCGCGTTTATGTACTTTCGCGAGTGATCAGCGTGGAAAACAGGATCGGAAAAATAGTAAATCGCAAATTTGACACGTGAAGTAATATTTTTATCGAAACCTCATCGGGGAGATAGTAGTTTGCGAGGAAATAAATAAACAGAAATACAGACGTGTCTAAAAACGTAGCCGATCGCACGCGCGTTTCGGGATTAATATCTGGTTCGGAGACCAGTGACACCCCGGGACGGATATAACGTGACTAACAAATTGCAAAACTAGTTAAGCGGTTTAGTCGGCAACGTTTTCATTGCGCGTGGATTTGCGCGCGCGGAGTCAGACTCCGATAATAGAGACGTTTCGTGTACATGTACGAGTCTGTAAATACTAGCGCGCGTTATGCAAATCGAAGTAGGTTGCACCGGACTGTACGTATGAACGTACACAACAAGTACACATACGTACATGTACGTACGTTTCGCGCGATGTAGCGACAGACGTTATAAGCCCGAGACTGGAATAAGCATGTAAAGTAGATGCTGCGAACAGGTGACACATTCGCTTCGCGTCCCGGTGACATGCTCAAATGTTCCGGCTGGATGGCGGAACACGTGATACGCGGAAACGTGATGCGCTCGTTGATGGAGTAAAATATGATCTATGCGCGCAACCCTCCCGCGTTCTTTTTATTCTCTCTTTCCCTCTTCGTTCTTCCCATGTCGTCATTTTCGCGATCGGTCCAAGGATGAAACGAAGTTAATGGCGAGTGGATTATGGCAGCAATTCACGCTGAAAGATTCACGATCGAAACGCGAAACGTATCGTTCTTCCGATATCGAAAGAGAACTCGGAGTGAGAACAAAGTGCGGAGAAACTGTTACCTCACTATTTTGTTTTTAGCCACGTACTTCTTACGCGTGTGGACTTATTATCTTAAGTAAATGCGAGTTCTCTCTGTTCTTTACGAACAAAGACTAGAAAAAATTACAAACGGAGATATAAATTGAGAAACTTTGAGGTGTATATATGCGAGTTGGAAGGTTGCTCTCTCTTTCTCTCTTTATCTTTCTCACTCGCACACACATACTCTCTCTCTCTTTTCTCTCTTTCGCCGAGCGTAATATTTTCTTATTCTTCTGAAGCATTGCGGCAAGAAAAAGTAAACGGAACGTGACCAAAGTCTTTTCAAGTAATTGGCTTCCGTAACCATTCGCGAGACACGTAATTTGAAAGAAATATTCCTTCGACGATCTCCAGTTTTCTTCCGTTCTTTAAAGTCGCCTTTCCTCTTCCCCTTTCCATCTCATCGTCTTTACTCTCTTTCTCTCTCCCTTTCTCTTTCTATCTCTCTCTTTTTCTCTTCTCTCACTACTTTTAGCTCTGAGTGTTGTGGCTGAGCGGAGATTATCTTTTCCTTGATTATCATTTCCCTGTGTTTCTTCGCTGCATCGCTGAGCGCGAGTATTTAAAGCGACTGGTCAAAGGGAATGACGTTAATATTAAATGTTGGTTAATCGTTTCGCGATTTGTACGAGAAATTATTTAAAGAGCCGCGCTCATTAAAGAGCGATTTCAGATATTCTCGTCGAAATGTCAAAATCCCATTTGAGGAATTTCGCGCGCAAGTCGGAATTGTTTTTTTTTTTCTGTACATCTCAGTTTGCGCAAACTTTCGGAATTATTCAATTAGGATGCAAAAGTCTCTCCCGGGCTAGTCGTTCTTTGCAATCGTCTTCTCGTCTCGTTCAGCAGCTTTTTTACTTCCGCGAAACAACCCGAAAAAAAAAAGAAGTTATCTTAGAAACACAGTTTTCGCCCTCTCCCAGGTTATAAACAAAATTTTTCCTACAACAATCTGGCTCGCGCTGTATTTTCCAATGAAAAATAATTTATACACGCATGGAATATGTGACTACTCTCTTAAACGTAATTTTTTAAAGTAATGTTATGTTTCTAATTACTGTTGCTTTTTATCTTAAGAGATGTTTTTTTTTTTTCAAAAAAAAAAAAGATAATTATCTCACGTGCTTTTTTTTAATAAATAGTATCTTTTCTCTACACGGCGTTTTTTCAAATCTTTTTTAATAAACTTGTTTACAAGCTAGAATAGAAACCGACGGCAGAACGACGCGTGCATAAGTTAGAATAATAACAAGCACCTTTCTGCAAACTTTACATGTACAAATATGTGCATATGCGGGTAAACCTAACCGCTCGAGAAACTTATGAGCGCTTGTGGCTGAACACCTTTTGATAAAAACGCGTTTTAAACGGCCGTATCTAAACCCCTCGCTACCGGGGTTTGCAATTTGTGTTGTGTTCTTTCACGCGGAAATTCGCCGTAATGAGACGCTGAAGAATTTATCACGAGAAACCGTGAAAAGAGCGTCGGTGCATGAAATGCTCTTTTCATTTTGCGCCATGTACTCACCGGAATTGCCACTCTGTTTTTCAATGAAACCTGTCCCGCGCTCGCGCCCGTGTTTGCCCATGACACACACACAGACACATACACACACATATAATTCCGTGCTCTTCCTTGCACCTCGCGGTGTGTAATAGACTAAGTAACCCCGTGGAGAAAGCAAGTCGGAAGAAATCTGGACTGTTTGCACGCATTATTGTTATTCCCCGGCGCTTTCCATTTATTCTTGCCCGCGCAATTAAAGAAAAAGCGATGTCGCGCGTTGTTCCTCGAGACGGTCTGCAGTGGCATGACAGAAATTTTACCTCGTCCGCCATTTGTTTAATTACTGAATTACGAAATTACAACGCGCGCTGGATTACACGCTCTTCCGGGAAGATCTTTCCCCTCTTCCGTGCGAAGAAGAGGAAAGAAAGTACCTTTCTCTCTGTCGCGAGAATACTCTTGCTGGGAATATTGCGAGTTTCGACGCTCGTTACGTATTAACCTTTTTGCGACGCGATTTCCCGTTTTTCAAGGCAGCGGAGGCAATAAACGGGACTCGACTGAGCATAATTAATATCCCGCCCGTCGGCCAAGGATCGGAAAGCGAACTTTCGAAAGCAATGAGGGCAAATGGAGAGGGGGCGAGAGAGTCCCTCGGTTGCATTATTAATCGGCGTGTCTCAACGAGAAAGAGAAAGAGAGAAAGAGAGAGGAGAAAGAGAAAGAGAGAACGAGGCATCCCGGGAAACATCGGAAGAGTCCGTGAGATGCACCGAGAAAAAATTAAAGAGTTGCTAATATATATCGCGCTAATTGCTCGCTGAAAACAAGTTTGCCAGCAAACGCGAGCAAAGGAGTAGCCCGTCGACGGGAGATAAAAAATTCATAGAACTCGTATCAAAGACGCTACGCGATTTTGCTCTTGGAATTGAATGCGTTCTATATGGTCATAACATCTTGAAATGCTTGATTATCGAGAAAATCGCGTCGTAAAATGCAACTGAACAAACAATATTTTTGTTAAAATTTGAAATGAAATAGATGCTGTTTCAAACGTTCTGTATGATTATTTTGCACGTACAAGTAGATTGCCACTAAATAATCGACTAATAAACGTCAGATACTTGACGACTTCTTGACAGCTATGTCAACGATCAAATATTTGGGATATTCGCCGAAGAGACACGGCGTGAACTCTAGCAAAGCCGGCTTACCAAAGTTTTTCACAATGGGAGAAAATGTCACCCGACTGGTTGTATCGATTTCCATTTCGATGCTCGTTTTTTACAAAAAGCGAGAAATCCGCTACGCGTACTTTTATTCGCATGATGCGGAGGCTCATAAACAAAGAGCCATTGTGCGTCGACTTTCTCGCGCGAACGTATATATTCTCTTTTTGTCGCAAATTGAAAATTACGTAAAATGAAAAAAATTGAAACCGCTTCCGCCAACGATTTTGTAATCGAGATTCACAATCTGTATACGGACATTCACGGAATGTGGCCAATCACCGTGAACGTTAAATCACATAGATATGTATTTGCTCATTGTTGGTTTTATGTATTGTCTGGCATTTATAATAATTTGTAAAAAAACAAATATTTTATTCCTCTCTCTCTCTCTCATAAACTTAATAAAAACTTTCATAATTTTACATTTGCATTTTGTTCTCAGCCGGAGCAAATCACATTAAAGTTTAAGTGTCAATCTGGAGTCTCTCCAAGTTCAGCGTGGAGAAATTCGCTATATCTCTCGGAATCTTCGTCTCGAGCGGAATCCTCGAAGAGTCGCGTCTCTCAGCGCGTTCTATCTTCAATAGAATTCCACGATAAACGATTAGGACGCAGTACTGTCGATTGTGTTGCATCGACGACTTATCTCTCTTGTTAGACGTAAATAGATATATATCCCGCGTTTCCCGTTTTCTCTCGAAGGGGGGCGCAACGAGAGATTCGATTGTATCCAGAGGCAAAATAAAAAGCAAGTCCTGTTTGGTCTTGTTCCCCAACCCCATCTACCTCCATCCCCGGTTTCTCTTTAACGAACTTTCTTACGTCCTCTCTGTTTGCGCGCGCTTATTTAATTTCTCAACGCTCGTCCAATCGGCGCGCTGCCGCGTAGGAATTGAAACCGGGATGGCGACGAGAGACAGGAAGTGCCCGAGCGACTCTCTCTCTCTCTCTCTCTCTCTTTATTTCTATCTCTCTCTCTCGATCTGACGGTAATTCAATTTCGTCGAACGTCGAGCAAAATACATTGTCTTCGGACGGTTACCTCGTCGACTATGGAAGTATTATATCTCAGACCCGAGAGCTTACCTTGTTTCCGTATCTGTCTCTTCCTTCGCACTGTAATTCTCATCAACGGCTCCACGTACTTCTCGGCGCTGACGGGCGCCGACTTCTGTAACAAGAGGAACCACGATCCCTCCAAATTGCGTGTTGCATCGAACGGGAATTCTGTCTGACAAATGCAATTTGTATGAGGCCAGAAACACCACTCATACCTCGACCGCGACTAAGAAAATTTTATTGTAATCACGAGCGAGTCACTTGAATGAAAGATCACTTGAAACTTTTGAAGAGAAAGAGAATAATTTTGCTATCATGTTCCCAGTAAGTTCCGCAAAAAAAGTTCAAAGAAAACTGCAAGAGAATCCATATTTTATAATATCTATAATCAATTTAATACCGTTCAGAAATTCGCGAATTACATTCTTTGTTCGTGGGGATTCAATATCTCGCGTTCAGATGTATTCCATAAAGCACGCTTATAAGCTTTCAATCTTTATTCCGACGATGCGATTTATTCCGCGATTCGAGAATGATTCGAAATACTGGCACGATATATACATGAATAAATATAAGACGGGCCCCGACTGTTTTCCGTGATTTTTCTCCATTTTTGGGGTGGATTACGCAAATACGCACGACTTTTGTGTCGGAAATCGCGGAAGAAAGAAAGAAGAGCTGTATCCTACGAACTAGAACCTATCTGTGAGAACTGCACCGAAGCTACGTCAAATAATCGAATCTCTCTATACGTCACGTAAAGGTGATCAAACTGCAAAACCTGTGCGTTTTTGGGAAACAGTTTCTGAATCCAAGTCGATCCTCTTATTTGGAAATTTTGTCATGTGTGTAGATAAATATAAATCCAAGTGAAAACTTCTTGAATACAAAGTCTTGCCTTCGCAACTATATTATCATAAAAGACATTGAAGGCTAAACATTAAACAGGTCTATCCCGAGAGGAGGTAACCCGCAGAATGTTCTACAGATAAAAACGTTGTTTCGCCAAACTTTCAAGACACGAAGAAAATTTTTGATTCCCATGAGATATCGGCGTCTTGTGCAACAACCGTTCTCTTATTGGCGGGTGTCGCGCGGAATTCGGCGAAGAGAGGAGACCGAGGGGGAGTTACCGCGGCCATTTGTCATCGTCAGCGTCGCGGCGCCCTGACACCCGACAGTGAACACTGCTAAACCAATTAAAACTATGTCGTCCTCGAGGAGTGGCAGATCTCTCGTCGAAGTACGAAAGCGGGAAAGACGGCACGGAAGAGAAAGAGAGAGAGAGAGAATGAGAGAAAGAGAGAGATGCAGAATGAAGGGAAGAACGAGAGGAGGGCGGAAAGTTCAACTCACAGGCGAAACGAGGGTTGAGGAAAGAGGAAACGGAAGCATAAACCAGTCCGCTCGAGCGTCGCGCGTGAGGGTGGCACCCTTCGCCCGTCACTCTCTAAATTATGTCCGACCTGATAATTTATACTATCAAAGACTCTCTCTCTCTCTCTCTTTTTCTCGCTCTATCTAAAATTCCTCGTTGCGTTACGCTACATTTCGCGCGATACCGCGTCCGGTAACACTTGCAATATTTCCCTTTGTGAATTAATGCATCGTCGCCTCGATCGATCGGTCGATTGATGTACTCAAAGTTTCGAGTGCATCGCTCGACATTTACATGAGAATAATGTTTATATCCCATAGCAGCGCGTTTTTTGACGCGTGTTCGTTGGTGGCGCGACGTCGCAAAGGATAAATTCCAGAAATGTTTCGTCGTTTCCAACGGGAATATAAATACCCGACTTTTTCGTTAAGTGCACTCTCGTGAAGCGCGCGCGACCGAAACTTTTTCCGCCGTCCGTGCCCGCCGTTTGTTACCGCTAACTGTGCGGAACCGGCGCAAACACGCAAATGTCCCATCCCCTATTCTCCGTCACGACGACGTTTTCTCGACGGCGCATATGCACTTTCGCTCTCTTTTCTCTTTCGTTCGTTACCGTTGGTCGAACTTTGCTCCTCCCGTCTCCGTCGAACTCGCCGATGTAAACAGCGTGAAGTTCCGGCGTTTTTCGCGCCGCCCGCATAAACCACGCGGAACGCCACATAATTCGACCCCGCGCGTGTCCCCTTTCTCCACCCCTCTCGTTGCTTCCCGCGACTATCCCTCTAGATGCATGTTGCATGTTGCCGCGGGATCCAAACGCCCCAAGTTCCCGGCATTGTTACGTATACACAAGTATAAACTCGAAGATACGTCGCATAATTCGCCATGCGGTGTGCGCGTGCCTTCCCTAGACGTGCATTTTCTCCGCCGGCAAACCCTTCTGTCCCTTTCCTCTTCCTTCCTCCCGTATTCCCTTCCTTCTCTTGTTGCTCTCTTCTCTACTTCTGTTTCCGCGATTCCATGGTTCGTCACCACCTGCCGCTATAGAGTATCTAACATCGCCGGAAATACCGAAAGGAGACTCGTAATTTTGCATTCTGCATGTGTATATACGCGAGTCTATCTCGCGCGTGTATGTATTTCGAATATCTTCTGTCCATATAACCACTAGTTGCGTCCTGTACGAGCGCAAACTCGATGCAAACTACCGAAGTTGCAGACTTTTCTATTCGCGCGTTTCAATAGAGAACAACGAGCGTTGGAAATTTTTAATCCACAGCTCGAAAAATATTCCGAGCAATGAAAGTCTTTCATCTTTCGCTTTAAATGCTTCTGACTCCTATGCGATATTTTCAGTCGGATGTGCACGACGCCCACAATTCTTCTTGCAAAAAAAAAAAAAAATTTAACCTTTCCATTCTTCTTTTTTTCTTCTTCTTCTTTTTCGGTCTTTTTTTTTCATCTATTATTTCTCTGCGGACTGTAACTCTACACGCTTTCATTTTTTTGATATTCACACACACGTGCGCTCGCATTCACGATCTTCATGCAATTTTAGTTTTCACAGAGGACAGAGAGACACTGATATCTTCTCCTTTCTTTACGAGTTGGAGAGTCCGTTTATAGCGGAGATAAAAATTGAAGTGAGATAAAGACGTGACTTCCAATATATCGTTAGCGTTGATTAATTTCTGTCACAGATAGTTTAAAACTCTTAAATAATAATAATATGCGA
Organism: Pseudomyrmex cubaensis; assembly: GCA_014825685.1. Classification (NCBI taxonomy): domain Eukaryota; kingdom Metazoa; phylum Arthropoda; class Insecta; order Hymenoptera; family Formicidae; genus Pseudomyrmex; species Pseudomyrmex cubaensis. Next base: position 40,228 of record QVOA01000195.1, read on the forward strand.
ATTTCTTTCGAGAAGTTCGTCGAATGTAAAACAAAAAATAAATTGCACTACAATAGCGAGCAATGTTATTTTTTATTTTTTTTTTTAACGTACAATGGTTGCTGATGTACGTTCCGAGGTAAATTAATATTTCATCGCGTTTGCGAACGTGTATTGTTTGTACGATTTTACTCATATTCAGTAATTCGAAACGTTCGCGAAATTTGTTAACATGAACATAATAGCATTTTGCGTGTGATTGCCATGATATGATCGCTAATGTGCCATTAAATGGATTTACAAACGTAATACCGCCCTGTCATCGCAGGAGGAATGCGGGGAATGCTTTATAATGTCTGCGCCGTAGCTCGCGGATTGTGGAGTAAATTTAGATTTATTTACTGGCCATACAGAGTCATCGTCCGAGATCTCGAAATTCCCGGGCTTAACGATGGCAGTTCGTAGTAACGTACGGAGAGAGTCTCGTATAAATTCAAATAGTCGCGGTGTAATGCGATTTAGGTGCGCGGCATGTTCGTCTGCGGAGTTTCTGTTCCTCATGTTTTCCGTCATTACTATTTAGAGAAGCGCACGTGTAGAATGCATTAAATATAATGGTGTGCTTTATGCGGAGAGAGTAGACGAACAGTGCTTAATTTAAAATTACCGCGAGAATATTGAAACATTATGTGGTTTTGTAATTAAAATACAGCGAGCGTAAAATATACTATAAACTATTGTTCACGCATGGAAAAATATTCCGCTGGTTTATAATATTATTCGTATAGTGTTTTTTTTATATGCGAGAAAACACATTTGCGGTTGAGAGATGTGATAATTTTTAGAAAAATACTTTGTGTGTTCACAAATCAAATACACCACACATAAAAATTAAAGTGATGGCAAATTTCGTCCATTTTTTTGCACCTCAAGTTTCAAACGTTTTTTCATGGCAAATAGTACTATTACATGAAACATTAATCCCAGTAAAATTTCAAGATGAGCATAGGCACGGTTCCGGAGACACAAGAGAGTGAAAGTGATGATTTCCAGTCAGAGTGTATTGCATAAGGAAGATTACGTGGCTGACGTTTATGTAATATTGAGGGTATATTCTGTCGAACGGATCATCTATGATCCATTGGACATATTACATCCAATATTACATTTTGGTTACTCAAATTTTAACATTTTGCTGGAATCGGCAATTAGAAACAAAAGGAAGATCGATATATCGATATGCGATATATATCGATATGCGATATATATATCGATATGCGATATTATGATTTTTGTATAGACAAATCTTACTCCTGCTCAAAACGCTACTTAGTATAGTAGTATTACGTACTATTGCAATAAACATATTTTGTATCGACGCGATCTACGTTAAATTTTTTATTGTTCAGAGAATATACGATCTACTATTTCATTTATAAAAGAGGGAAATGTGCTTTATAAAGCATCCAACAAGTTTGAAATTCGAGTTCCAAAAAATGGGCGAAAAAACAGGTCTTTTTGCCATCACTCTTTGTATAATTAATTGTAGATTGTATGTGAGAGACGCGTGAAAGTAAAAAAAACGTGAGGGCATTGTGAAATGTGTGAAACAAATGAATAGGGAAAATCGTCGGAATATAAGACCGAAGGCAACACGTGGCAGCCACATAGAGAAAGAGAGAGGATTGTACGCTTTTATCCGTCGAAACACGCATCGATCACATCCCTCGTTGTTGCGGTTTTAAATCTCAAGCCCCTGGGGGACGGTCACCACGCCTGAGTGACATCTGATGTCCGAATTCCACAACAAACCGCTTTCCTCCTAGAAGTTTCACCTCCGGCGAGGCGATACAAACTCTCGCTGAACGCGGAGCGAGACGTTCGATACACACGCGTTTGTGTAAAATCAAAGGCAAGCATCCCTCCTCTTTCCCTTTTCCCGTCAGCCGTCCATATCGTCGTTGACGCGATTTCGCAATTTCGCTAGTTTGTGCAACATTCACGCACGACGAACTTTTACTGCGACATAATTTTCAGAAATTCCCGTTCTCCCCGGGCGTATTTACGTATCCGCCATTTCGCGTGACATTTTGTTTACACCGACGTTGACGTGGAAGGGAAGGCTCTCTAATATTCATTTATAATTTTGCAATTCCGACTACTTACGCGTCGTCGTGCCTCGCCCGAGCAATTTCAACGAGATGTAATAAATATATACCATATCTATCTCTTTCTTTCTCTATGTCTCTCCTCGCTCTCCTCATCTCTCTCAGCGTTCTCTCATATACTCGCCTTTTCTTTTTCTCTCCCCGCTGGCTTTCGCCACCAGTTGCGCTTTCGTACACCGGAACTTGAACGGCCGAACGACTGAAATGCCGAAAGACAGATCCATTTGCATATTTATTCGAACGTCAGAAACTTTCCAAGTCCGATTAGATCGAGTTTAATATATCTTTTTAAAAAGAACACACGCACACACACAATGTACAGAACAAAGCTTTGAATGTATCAAAGTTCTCTCGAACACCTTCCAACTGTTGCCACTTTTACCGCAATGCTAATTGGTTCTTCAATTTGTTTGCGCTTTGCGTAGCTCGAGTCGTCGTTGCAATCGTGAGTTTTTTTCGATTTCTCGATGATCAGATTAAAGAAACGGAATATTTTGCACACGTGTGTTCGATGCAGTCGATACGGAGCGTCGCTAATAAGAACGCAGCAAGGAAATTGCGTGCGACGCCCCCGCGACCGATCCCCGAGGAGACAGCGATCTCCCCGCGTATTTTCTAAGTTCTTCGTTCACGTTTTTTTTTCCCGTGGCTTCCGCTTGGGGAGCAATGCGAACGCCACGACGCCGAATGAAAGCAGGAGGCACGCGTCGTGTGGTGGTAGAAATTCAATTTCCCGTCTATGCCGGACGTCGATGCTTTTGGGAAAACAACTGTCAGCCATTGCGGTGGCGAACGAAACGAAAGGTTCTGAGGCTATTTACCGGACTGTTTCACGGCGCGGTACATCTCTCTCTCTGCCTCCGGAAAATGCCGATTGCATGAAAGACCGGCTGCTTTGTGGGGCTGCCCTTCCGTTTCCAAGAAAGCCCTAGACATACCTCAGAGAAAACACGACCGAAACACGCGGCGAAAACGTGAAAAGGCGCGTGCATGTGGCTGCGGTGAAACGCGCCGAACCTGAACGACCGCGCAGACACACGTCTTAACGAACAAAACGGAGGAACATAGACAAATTGAAAAGCAGTTACTCCGCATTACTTGGTATCTCGATCGATGTTCTACCTATCGAGTACATACGTTTTCTTTTGTCAAAAACTAAATGTTCTCTCTCCCTTCCTCTCTCCGCTCTTTCTCTAACAAAAATGATAAGAACAATAAATTTCTTTGCTTATTTTTATTGACGTGTAAATATGTAAAAACGTCAACTGACATTAACATATAATTAATTAATAGTACAAGTTTCTTTTTCTTAAAAAAAAAATAAATATTGCAACGAGAAAAAAGATAATTTTCTTTCTCGTCGTTTGTTCACTTCTATACAAACAGATAATATGAAACATGTAATATGAAAAACCGACCGCATCTGCTTATTCAAGAGCATCCGCCTTTCTTTGAGGATTTTTACGTACGGTCACATAAGCCCCTCTGCGTCCACAGATGATCGATCGACGGTTGTTCGAATCTTGCCAGACGAAATGACACGGACGAGCGGGTGTCGCGCGCGCGCGATCGGGGGTAGGTTGATGGGAATTGCGGCACGCCGTTTATTCGATGGCGAACGAGGCGAATCGAAGTGAGGGATAACGTCGATGCGTTTACGCGCTTCCGTGTTTCCGCCGCAATATCCTGAAGCTCGCTGGATCCCGATAATCCGCGAGCGCGAAATAGCCGATTTGCACGTTTCGCGCTGATTGAGCGGGTGTGTATGTACTTTAACGCCGTGTTACTCGCGCGCGACCAAGAGGAAGGAGCTCTTGGTAATAAATTTCGTCCCATTTCACGGGAACAACAAATCGACGTCGCCAGACGGCGAGGATCGTTTTTCGCGCGACGTAATGAAAGGTAAATACGGTGCCGCCTTTCGGCGATGACAAGTTGGACTCGCGGAGTCCCGCGTTTCCCGAGCGTAATCGCACGCCAGCCGCCGCTCGTAAATCCGAATTAGTCCGCTGGGGAATTGCGCGAGATAGTCTCGAGCCTTGAAAGATACCGATAACTACAAACTTTTGTGGCAATCTGTTTGAAAGACTACCCGGAGATACCCGGGTGGTGCCCCCACGGTCCGTCGGCACACGTTAGTTACCGTCTCGGAGCTGTAGCTCATAAGCCCGAACTTCGGTAAGCGCCAGATATAAATTACTACTTAGTTAGGCGTGATTTATGCGCTCAAGTGGTAGAAGTTGCATGTTGCGTACGTGAACACCCGCTCTCACGTACCAAACACGTTCCGGTCTGCCGTAAAGTTCTCTCTATTCAATTTTCACGCGCGCTTCGTCGTCGAATCGGAGTTCGAAGCCGAAATAACTTTCAATCCCAGTTCGTATCTCGAAGTTGGAGAAGCGACGTTACATTTATATTCGAGGGTGAAAAAGAAAAACGCAAGTACGGCGCGGAGATGATTTCGCGCGGACATGCCTCGTTCGAATCGACATGTGTCCTCGTGCGGTGATCGAAAGCGAAGCGAGATGATTCGAATTTCGCCGCTCCCGACGAGCGAGAGAAATCGCGCTCGATGTATGTATGGGAACTGTGAGGAATTAATTGCCGAATTAAGACCCCGAGTGTGAGTCACGCGCTTCGATCGATCGTTAATGGAATTCGCAACTTCCGCGTGCCAGTGTGGCGATAGAATAGAGGATTCCACGTGGGATATTGACTAACGATGATTTCCATACGATCGAGAGATGTGTTGAAATCAACGCTGCTTGATAGCTCAATTATCCGATTGTTGCTCGCGAGCTTCAATCGCTCCGGTGAAAATTCGCCGCATAAGGCGAGACGACGAATTTCCGATCGATTTCGATATAAACGAATATAAGAGAGGAATTTAAAATTTACAAAAATTTTTTATATTTAAATTCATAAATATCGCACACACAAATTAATTACAGTTATGAAATATTGTAACTAGAGAGCAAAGTTTCATAAATTCCACACATTTTGCGCGTGATAGGGAATATTTTACCTCGCGCCGCTTATACAATATAATTTAATAAAATACAAATAATATAATTATATTGAAAAGTAATAAATTATTGCTCTGGCTAGCTAGAGTGCAGAAGAGAATGTAGAATTACAGATTATTTATTTACATATATATATATATATATATATATATATATATATATATGTGTGTGTGTGTGTGTGTGTATTATTCGTACGTAATTCTCGGGTAAAGTCAGCGTTGCGATAAAATAATATTTGACGACGACACGAGAGTCTTCTCTAAATAATCTTGACTCGAGGAGGCTTACATTGACGACAGGAAACCGCCGTCTTGCGGACAGTAATCCGGGCTTTGCAAGTCAAATCGTGAAAATGGATTTTCGGCAAGGATCAGGAAGCAAGGAGAATCGCCGAGACCGGCGCGGCGGCATTCACTACTTGCAAATTCCAGATGCCGCGAAGTTAAACTACTTAAATGTTTAGTTTCGTGAGAGAAGGGAAGTTGGTTTGGTGGAATATGCGATTCCGGGATTATAGAAATTTCGCCAACACAGTCGCGGTCCGTGCGCTAGAAAGAAGCGAGGAGATTTTTAAGTGTTTATACATTTTAATTTATACGAGATGCAAACGCGCAACTTGAATCTTCGCGCGCGATTAAGAATAATTGCGACCTCGAAACTGTGTTTATTTCTCACAGGCTGCGTGTTTAGTTGATAAAATTTTAATTTTATTTCAGCGGTTACGAGCGGTTGTGGTCTTTATCCTGTTTCGCCGGAGCTAGTGGTAAGTGAAAATTATCCACTTAGTAGCACAATATCTTGTCAAATCTTTTATCTTTTAATTAATGTAGTCGCGAGATATATAATTACAAAACTAGCGTCCGAGCGTGCGCAACGTTGATGGTAGTTTATTAACTCTTTGTTAAAACCTCAATGGCGAAAGGAGTAATTTATATTCCGGGGGGCGAAGATAATTAATCGTAAGTGCGGCGTCGACAAAAAGAAAAAAAAGACTCCGAGAGACGTGCTTTTGTTCCGTGAACTTCTTAAACCGGCGCGCCACGCCGGTAAGAAAAATTTGCAAAACTTGAGTCGATCGCTAAATAAGCAAGATTGTTGGCAAGATCTTGGCTCTTCCCTTGGCTTCCTCGTGGTTTTCCTTAATTAAGGATTCCACTCATTACCATTGCGGCAAACCACCTCGACCCCTTTCTGCCGTAAGTGGACGAAATGGGGCGGGTGTGCAGCAAGAAAAAGAAAGAATTTTCATTCTCCAGATTATGGCGTTTTTTCCGGCTTAAACCCGGATGGAAACTTGTATCCCACGAAGACGATGACGCACATGACGCTAACAGCCTTCCGCCCCCTTCATCTCGACATCTTCCAACGCAACGGATTACAGCTACGTCAGAGGGAAGGAAATAAATAATGGCGGAAGAGTAATCGCGTTGAAAAAATTAAGGTAGATAAATGAATACGAAGTCTAAGACGTGCAACCAAAGAAAATGACGTTGGCGTTATTTTTCCTTCCCCCCACGTCTGCTTGACTGTCATAAGAGATAAAGTTTACGACGCTCGTAAAATGTATTTAAAACAAATTGTACAACTTCAAGACAAAAAATGTTTCACATCAAAAATAATTTGAAAAGTCCTTGTTTCCCTTTTTGTTCGTGAATTTCGTGTTGAAATGTCTTCAGCAAAGTGTCTTCAGAAGCACATACGTCGAATAGATAAGAAAGAAAATCTTGCACACTTTGTATAAATAAGAAGCTCGTCAGGGATGAGCTGTGTGGTCTTTGAGAACATAAAACTGATAATTTTGCCTGCGATGAAAATACGACAAACGCGTTCTCGAAGGCGAGAAGCAGGATTGCAACAATAAGTAAGCAAAAGAAACTCGGCGTGGAAGAAACAAATATTTTCAAGACATAAGAGATACTCGAAGGAATATCGTCGTAGAAGCGGCCATTCTTCTCTTTTACGCTCTTTCTTCGTTCTTTCTCTCTAACGGAAAAGGAGCTGCAATCAATACACGCGTCTTACCTTTCACCTTCTTTGCCGCCATCTCGTTGCGCCGTCCTTGTTGAAACATTCCGACAATTTCTCGCGCATGTATAACACCGTCATAGGTGCATCTTCGGGATCATCACTTTTCTTTATCGATCATCTGTTTGCGAACGCGCTCTGTGCGGAAAAAAAAATGCGTACTGTATAGAGAAAGAACATAAAACCTTTTCTCGGAGAACAAAGAAACGCGAAGCAAGTTCATGTGTCCCGAGACTCATAAGAAGTTCATCTACTTGCGCGCAAAGTTGCTACTCGCAAACGAATTACTCTCCCGCGACATGCTCGTCCCAGCGTGATAGTTTCGGGTTTGCTTTTATTATTTCCGAGATAGAGCTCGCGAGCTTTTATGCGAAGAGACCTTCACTTGCGAAAGCGGAAGAGAATAAGAAGCAGAAAAAAAGCAAATATACTGCAACTACATTGACATAAACAAAGTCAACGCGGAAGTTTTATTTGAACTCGTCTGTTTTATTCTCGGGATGTAAGAAAAATCGACGCACTTGTGTCGTCGTGTCACGCGGGCTTGTTAATAACGGACTCTTGAATTTGCTGTCGTTCAATATTGATACACTTTGCAGGAATTTAATCCGTAGATCCGGTGAGGTAAGAGAGGAAGGAGGGCGGCGAGATTCGCGTGATAGGAGAGAAAATTTTATCGATACTCGCTTGCTTCCACGGGACGAAGTCGCGCCGCTGGTAATAATAATGCTCGATGATAAACAGTGCCGCCTCGTATCCTGTAGCTGATAAAATTTTAATTACAGCAGCGCGCATGTATTCGGTAGATTATGAACCTTAATGCGATTAAAAGTTGGATTTCCGTTCTGGAATAAACGCGCGAAACGCGGTACGAGATGATTACATCTCTGTTAAGACGCGGTTATGCAAACGCTGATAATTATTGTTAAGTAGCCCGAAGTTTATATTGCCGTCAATAAATCAATTTCACTCCTCGCTATGCTCATCGCGACGTTGCATTATATTTTAATTCACATTAGCGTCTCGCATCTGATTATACAATACTCGGCAATGCGCTTTTTAAGTAATATCCCGCCCTCCCTCTCGCGGGTGCAAAATTCTTCGTTCCGCGTCTTAAGGAGCGACGGTCTTTTTGTCGCGTTTCCTGCAGTTTTTAAGTTGAACCATTAGCGGAAGAGCTTCGTAGAATTTGATTAAATAGTAGATTAGACGTAATTGCTAAAAATCACAGAGATATTTTTGCTAGCACGCCCGCTCTTTGAAGATTAATGGACGCGACAACTTTTGAAAGCAAAGTTAGATGGACCAGTCAAACAAAAAAAAAAAAAAAAAAAATCGATGTAACACGTACACATATACATTTAAAGGCGCATGCGGCAGTTTTATGTGCATGCGCGTATTACGCAAAGTTAAACTTTTATCAGGGAAATGGACTAGAATTTCGTTTACCTTATTGCAGAAGTGCTTTACATTGATATTTCTCCTCGAGACCTCTTAACAGTAAACAGAAACAAGTCCTTTTACAAGTGATATTTCCGAGCCTACGTAGCAAAAAAAGTCCCGACGTCTGGAAAAGCAAGGAAAACTCTCTTGCACTATCCATAAATCATTTCTCTCCGCTTCTCTTTCTGAGAATAAAGTCAGAATAGAACAAACTGAAAACTACATGTTTCATATGTTTGTTTGGCCGTGTCTTTACGTGTTTACATCAACTACGTACATATTAAATTAAAAAGCTATTGAAATTTTTCTTTGAAGTGATCTCTGATAATAACATTAGTAAGTGTTTTTAAAGATGATTTAATAATCATTTAATAAAAACAGCAATAAATATTGTAAAGCGTTATTTTTCTCCCTATTGCTGTACGCAAACTCGACAGAAAACGCGTCGTCCCTTTCTTTCTCGGCTCAGTTACGCAGAAGAATCATAATAACTTATACGAGGGGCGAATCTGCCGAGGACATACACAAATGCGGGACGAATGACACTGATGTTCAGGGACATTAACTTCTGCCTACGCTCGAAAAAGGGCGCGGAACACGCGCGCGATGATAACCCCTCCCCGAATAACAAATTAAATATCGTCGTAGATTAAGAAAATCTAATGACACACACACACACACACACCGCCGCTTTGGATCCTTCAGCGGATTTGCATTTACATTCCCGTAAGTCGCTCATAAATATGATGATGCTGAAAGAGAGATGCTGACTGAATTTAAGATCATAGTTGGTTTGCTGAATATTAGAGAACATTAAATAACATCGTGAGAGATAATATTTCGAGAATATTAAATAACATTATATTTACTTGTATATTGCAGGAAGAGCGGTTCTCTTTCTCTGCGAATGAAACACACGTACACACGTTGCGGAATTTGAGAAGATCGCGAATCGAGAGAAGACACGCGAAGGATGGAAAATTTCGCGGAAACGCGCGCGTCGGTACGATTACACCTTCGCAGGATCATCGTTCATGACGACGCGCTCTTAGCCGTAGTGGGTAGTTAGGCTCGTATTACATTTACGCGACGTGCCGCATTAATTTATTATCCCGTAGTCGCGTTAGCCGTGGCTATGCCGGTGCTCCCGTTACAGGCACTAAGGTAATTATAACTCAACTCCCGACACGCGAAACTATGCAAAGCCAATCTAAGCCCTGTACCGATCCACGTCCTGCTCCTTTCCCTTCCCGTCACCGTGCGCGTCTCTTGTTCTCGTTTTCTCCCTCGCCGCCGCACCTACGGTGCCATCCCTCAGTCTTTCCGTAAAGCTTCCCTTCCGTCGTAAACCGACGTCTTAGATAACGAAGATCGGTGTCGCGTGATGGATCGGCGCCACCTTCCTATTAAATTGTGTCCTGCTCCGGCCGAGCGTGCAGACGAAGAACGAAGCGCGAAGCACAGGGAAAGATCGTATTCCATCGAAGCCGCGACATGACGCGCGTATTTTTCGTTGGTTTTCTACGGTTTCATTACGTCGAGATTTAACGGCAGAAATGATGGATGCCACCTTGTCTACCGCGAAAAAATTCGCGCAGTGTGAACGCACGATTTGACGAACGGTGGACTTTAACCCCCGACAAAAATGGCTATAACGTTAACGACAGCAGCATTCATTCGTTTCGTCAGCATTGTGCAATATGTATCTTGCAAATAAATAATTGTAGAAATTAAACGGATGTGTCTTTTTTTCTCACCTGTCGACGAATCACGAACGAGCTTTACTGACCGCGAAGAGGAATCGCGCGTGCGAAAGAGAAAGAAAAACGGAGAGCAGAGAGCCACAAATCGCCGCGACACCGGCGTTAACGCTCGGCGACGCGCGGCTCCAAGCGAACAACGACGGTAACGACCCTCTTAAAGCGGCGCGAAAGTTCGTTTGTCTGATACTTCCGATACATTAAGCCGCGGATTTGTGACTCCGGCGCGGAATTCGGATTAGCAAAATTGCATTTTACGGCTCGCGGGCGCATTCCGGGGTACATAAATTTACCGCGAGACTACGCGCGTCCTCGCCTCTCCGCGATCGATCCGCGCGGCCGCGCGCGCGTCTTCTTCCGCGTTATCGTTTCGCATTTCGCCGACGCTTTACGATCGTCGGTGGCATAAGTATCCCACGATCGGAATCTCCATCACATCGCGAACGTCCGGCGAAAAGAAGCTCATGTCGATGTAGCACACGTCTACGGAACGCTAGGGTTAGCGCCTTTCTTCTCGCGGGTAATGGAAAATTTTGATGTGAGTTTATGGAAATCATAAATCTTCCGGGCGAGGTGAAGGATTTTTCAAGTTGGGTATTGAATTCGCGGTTTACGGAAATGCATTCGTTTCTCGATGTAGAACTTTTCGAAATAATGATTGAAGAGGAGAGAGAGAGAGAGAGAGAAAGCGAAAGAAAAACGGAAAAAGTAAATACGTGACCGAATTGCAAAATGGCTTGAAAGTGTAGATAGTTACATGATATGCAGCCTATATACAATCTATATATAAAATAACGCTTGTAACACATCTTTCTATTTGCAATCTCGTAATTTATTTCAGTCCACCTGTTTTTTCTAAATAAATATTCTTTCGAAAAACACAATATTTTTTCAAACGTAAAAAATAAAATTATGATAAAATAAAAATATAATATTGAATATACTAACTCTCAATATAAATATATAATATGCATAAGAGAGTAAAAATTAAATAGAGTAAAAATTAAATTGCTAATTCTCTCTCTTATAAAAAAATTTGTGGCAGCGAAAACTATCGAGTGTGGTCGAACTCGTTTGACCCTCGCGCAAAGCGATTCCTTTGATATTGCGAGCGCGGCGTTGCAATAAAGCAACACCGAGCACAGCTAGGCTTGATGAAACTTAATTCCACCTCTCATACGTCCGACGATTTTATATTTACGCGGACGTGCATGTTTTATTCAAAGACGACGATGTTACGTGCCATCTTCCGAGAGTCTTCGTCCTTCCTCCCTCGGTCGGAGGGAAGTAATGCGGATTGCCCTTTCATTCGGAGCTAAAATTTATAGAGGTCCCTGCGGCGTTTTCCCTTAAGAGAGATTTTAAAAATGCAAAAATTCTTTCTCGCGCGCGCACGGCCGCGTTGAATTATGCGCGGCTTCGTGTTCGCGTCGCTATCCGGGCCACATTGTAGCGCGCGTCGCGCAAGAAATTGAATTACGATCCGTTGAATACAATGGGAATTAGCGAGCTTACGATTCGTTTCTCTCTCTTTCTCTCTCTCTCGTACATTCCGCTTTCGGACTATTTTACAAACGATTTAATTCCCCGAGCAGTATTCGTCGATATCACTCTGCCGCTGATGAGCTTGAATGAGAAAAGTATGAAAAAAAAAATAAAATTTTATTTAAAACAAATTAAAATGGTCTTTCCCTCGATTAAAGAAGAATATTTACTCTGCTAAAATATATGTAATATTTGACACGCTTGTATATATATTTGCCTTTAAAATGTGTCGCGACGAGTGCATCCAACTCTCTAATTTCAAAGGATACTTATCTGTACTCTTCTCGAAGCAAAATGCGACAAATTAGAGCAGTAGCATAATTTCAACTGGTGTCACGACGCGTGCGCTCGTCCCTCTTGAAAATCCTTAATTAACTGTCCGTTGAGGAGGGAATTGAGCGTGAGATGCGCTCAAAGACACGGACTTACGAGCCCGATCAGTCTGCCGATATATTTTACGTATGCCGCGCGACCGCAGCTCACTCGGTTACGAAACGACGTTGTAATATCGACAGGCGCGCGTTGTATATCGCGACAGGATTTTCCGTGCCGGCGACGTTATCGACGTAAGGCGCGATATAACGACGCCACGATATGGCCGCTATACGTTTTGTCTTGCTCGCGTAACCGGCGAATGGTCTGCGGCGTGTCGTGGGAGCACTCCGTTGGATTTTTTATACGGTCCGACCGCCGAAGCTTGTATTATATAGAGACCGTGCGGCCGCCTCGCTGGGAATTATATTAAGGGTAAGATAGCGGAGACGTTGTCTCGAGGGAGGCTTCGCGCGGGCGCAGCGAGCCGAGTCTTCCCAGGGAACGCGAAACGTTCTCGTGTTCCCATCTTGGATCCGTCGAACTTGCGAAAATTATGCCTCTCTGTGTGGCTGTCTCTAACGCCATTATAACGACAAAAGCGTGTGTTAAAGGTTATTCAGTTTGTTAATTTATTTACTATTTTATTTATTGTTAATTTGTGAATTGTTCGGCACTCCTGAGATAAAAGTTACACTTTTCTCTTCTGTATCGTTTTCGAATTTCTTTTAACAAAAGATTTAACAAACACTTTTTTAACAATTTTACGTGTTATCACCTTCGTAAATCTTTCTTCGAAAATTCAAAAACCTTAAAAACTTTCACTAGAAAATATAGAATGTAATATTTTTACTATGCGCGAATAAACTCCGCGAATAGTTCAAGCAATCCGTAGATAAATGATCGTGTAGTAGAGGATCTGGGGCATCTTCTATTCTACAGAGAAATAGGGAGGAGAGAGCGAGAGGGCGATATACCGGTTTACGAACGTCTGATTTCGCATACCGGAACGGATGGCGACAATATTTTCCAGAGCGACGAAGTGCCGGATGAGCGAGAGGTGGCGCGTATACGTAACGGCTGTGTACACACATCCGGGCCGGAGAGGCTGCCAAGGCGAGGGATGAATTCGCGAGAAAGGGATGAGAACCACATATATATATATATACGGGGGCGCAGCGAAGGGAGACGACGACGTGTCGAGACGGGAAAGCGAACGGGACGCACCGATAGCGCGAGGATGCTCGAAGAGGTGCGAAGGGTGATTCGGGGAAAACGCGGTTTCCGGGGTGGGAAGGAGAGAGAAGAAGAAGAAGGTG